>JACDRQ010000288.1:0-79022 GCA_013841215.1 Hycleus cichorii | reverse complement strand
CCCTTTTTTGGAAAAATTCAGTAATCTTCTATATTACGCCTCTTGAAAGACTGTAATATCAGCAAAAATTTTGAAATAAAGCAACTTTTTGGGAGATCTTGTAAAATATTAGAGAAGATCAAAAATTTTATGCGGAAAACCCAGATTTTACCACTAAAACAATCCAAAGCAGAAGTTTCAACAAAAGCAAAATAGAAGCAATTTGAGGACGATAAATTTTCGTGATCTTAACTCTTTTTCCACATTAGATGAAACTCAAACAAGCTCAGAACTATTACAAATAAGAGAAACAAAAGATAATGAAGCTATCTATCTAATTATGGATTTAGAAGGCATTTTCTTTGTTAGGAAGACTATAAAATTCGACCCAAATCTTTTTTGGAAAGATTCAGTAATCTTCGATAATTACGCCTCTTGAAAGACAGTGATATCGGCAAAAATTTCGAAATAAAGCAACTTTTTGGAAGACCTTGCAAAATATTACAGAAGAGCAAAAATTTTATGCCACTAAAACAATCCAAAGCATAAGTAAACAAAAGCAAAATAAAAGCAATTTAAGAAGGATGAATTTTCGTGATTTTAACTATTTTTTCACATTAGATGGAACTGAAACAAGCTCAGAACGAGTACTAATAAAAGAAGCAAGACATAATGAAGCTATCTAGCTAATTATGGATTTAGAAGGCATTTTCTTTGTTAAAAAGTATGAGTCTTGTAAACTGAATGATTCAAAGGAAAAACTCAAATAAAGTAATGACAAAATCCAAAAGATTTACTGTAGAAGCAAAAATTCAGCAAACTATAGGTGGCATGATGCTGTAATGAAGACTGAACTCTACCAAACAGCAATAGAGCTTGTTTTCAAAAATTTTCCAAAAATTAACAGAGCTTAGTTGATCTAAACTCCATATACACCAAATTTTGAGAAGATCTCGTATGATCTTTTTGGAAAAAGATAAAAACGTAAAAATACGCTTTTATCTCGAAAAGATTGCTTCAAATGTTTTTATCACTCTGAAATTAGGCTTGTTTAGCTTTTTGTAAGATAAATTTAAGCGTAATTATGGTGATATAAGTTTAGAATCGGCTGTGGAAATCGATATAAACCAAATTATTTGCTTTTAGAATCTTGATCTAAAATCCGCAATATTACTCATAGGAGTATCTAAGAGAATAAATATAAATAAAATATCGCAGAGCATCTAATTTTAGCCAAACTCTAGAATTTAACGGAAATTTATGATAATTTTTTGCCGCACACCCGTATTTTAATAAAGGTTATCTTACTAATTTAACAATTAGAAGCTAAATTGACATTTGGAAATGTTCCTTTCATTCAGCGTTGGATATTAACAAGAAAATCGAGACGTTTATAATAGCAATTTTTGTAATTTATTATGTACGAATAATTAAGAATTCGTTAGAACTACCAAAACGGTATCGCTTTCGGAATCACAATCCGAACTTTTACTTCAAAACTCGCTCATCTGGTAAACCACCCTCTAATGTTTACTCAACGAATAGACTATAAATTGAACAAAATTACAATTGTTCTTATGTTAGTCTATAAAAATATTTGAAATGGATTGTACGTTTCTATTGTTGGTCATATAAATTTATTTGTCCAGCATGAAAATACGGTTTTCTTTTTATTTCCCAATTAAACCTTACTGAATGACATTATAATAATGTTGACTTGTTTACATTTTGTACATACCACTCTTGTCGTTATTATTTTATGAAAGTATGTAGATGAGGAAAAATGCCAACAAAAATACAAACAACTGGTTATAGCCACTTAAAATGTAAGTTAACACGTTTTATAAATTTTGATGATAATGTTGTTAAAATAAACGTTAATATTCACGTGCACATGCGATGCAAATGCAGTTCTTCCTATTTTTTACTATTATTATAAATACTCACAACTAGAGACGTTTATATAATTCTCCATTAATAGAGTAAATCTCTAATAGAAAGATTATACAACAATAGTTGGATTAGAAAGCAAAATAGAGCAATTGGAACTTGTAATAGAATAAGAAATAAGTTGTTAGAAATATTTATTTATAATCCAACTATTTTTGTTGAATTTGCAGCTGAATCTCCACTTCTTTTGCGTTCTTTATGGTGATTTCCATTAATTTCAAAATTCTGCACATTCCGTTTCTCGATATGTCCGTACTTATATCGTATCTATGTTGGTATTTCATTGTACATACAATACAGAAACATACATACAGAGGAAATAATTCCATTGTCTGTTAAAGAATGTAACATTGTAGATCTGAATGTGTATCGTTTGCAGTTTACGTCCTCCTCGCATGCTAACATAATAACAAAAGCGATTAAATCTATGCAAAATCAAATAATTGTTGAAATTCCTGTTAATTATCCACGTTGTAAAAGTCGTTTAATTATTTCCAACACGTTTAAAATTGATTGGTATTCGAGTCTGTTTTTTTCAATAAAACCACCTTAGCGGTCATATATAGAAAAGCATAAAGAAGAACAGCTTGATTCGTTTTGTATACAGTATATTTAGACTTTCTGTGTTGGCGTTTGGCTATTATAGAAACGTTTTGAAGCGAAACTACGACAAGCATTTGCTTTTATTTAAGATAGAAATAAAAATTTTAAATTGGCAAAAACACCAGCCACATATGTAACTACAATATAAAAAAAGGACGGTGGCTATAAAATAGCTCTCTAGAAGAAATGAGTTTAATTTAATTCAATTTTATTATAGTTGGAAATCATTAGTTGAAAGCAATCCAACTAATGGTTACAATTTTTGCGGATTTTGGTGGAAAACGCAATGAAATCAATTCGATTATTACGAGGGCAGTTCGAAAAGTTCTAGCAACCGATAACTTTGAGCACTGTGTTGAGATTAATTTTTATCGGCTTAGAAGACTGAGTGTCCGAAACTGTATCGTAGCGAAAGAATTATGTTCGAAAAGGCTTTGCGCAAGATACCTGGGTGCTTTTATTGACAGACGATCAAAAACCGAATGCAAATGTCGCAAGACAACACTCCAAAGAGTAGAAGCACGCCAATTCTCTTCGCCCAAAAAATGCCAAAACAACTACTGGCTCCAATTTTCTATAACGATAAAGCTACTCAATTGATTGAATACCTTCCACAAGCCCAAAAGATTATTATGCCAAACTTTTAGAACAATTAGAGCAAGCCAAAGACCAAAAGAAAATCTTCTTTGACCGACCCTTCACTAGTACTAGTATTAGTACTAGTACTAGTGCTAGTGCTAGTTCGATACTGAATCTTGTTGCGTATTCCTCTGATTTGGCTCCACCAAACTTTCATTTCCTAAAGCGAAAAAGATCCTGGACGCTCGATGATTTTTTCCAAATAGTTATTTTGCGAGTTGCAGGAAACAAACTCCTTGGAACACTGCTGTTTCAACAATTTTTATAGGAGGATCGATTGTGTTTAAAATTGATTTGGAAACATAAACGAGCGCAACAACCAGTTGGTTAATTTGTCGTAAATTCTTTCTAAATAAACGTTATAATTCATTAGATTCGGAAAATGTACGCTCACATATCATGAAAAACTTGGGCATTAAACTATAATTATTTCTGTTATAAATAATCTTAATTACCTTTTAACGATATATCAACATTGTTATGTAATAGTATACCTATAATATATAATGATATAAGTGTGTTGTTAAATAAAGTGGATTGTCTGGAATTAAAAGCACGCTATTGCATTTAAGTCTGATATTACAGCGAAATTTTGAAACAAAATAAAAAGTATGTTCAATAACAACGGAAATCTCTCAGTTTTGATAACTTTTTATCCCTTGGCGATTCGAATTTATTCATTTTATCTCCAGCTTGAACTCTATGAAATCAGAAAGTTCGAAAATTTCAAAAAATTACCATAACTTAGCATCTGTCGAGCTTGATATCAAATTTGAGAAAAAATTGATTTTCGCTCTATTTCACCATTTATCTCAAAAACGGTACTACAGATTTCACTTAAACTTCTCTAACACACTTAAATTAACTTCATTTAATTTCCTTATTATTTTTTTTGAGTTTGAATTTACAGTTTTGCTAAAAACGAATAAAAAAGGTGAAATACTCAGCAACTTACAGATATTTCTATCTATAAATGTTCATTTTTGGCTTGTCAGTTGTAAGTTTAAATACAGAATTATGAGTCATAGATAGGAACCAACCCACTTTAGAAAGAGGGTTGGTAAACTTGTACAACCAAACTTTACAACTGTTGTACATCTAGATTTCTAACCTCAGATTGTTGTGCATTTTTGGAGTATTTTGAATTTGTAAATTATTTTGTTGAATATCACTAAAAGTTGAACGTTGTTTTGGGTGAGAAACAAAGGAAATTGGAGCGGAATAGAAATTACCAGACTTCAATGCTGAAAGTTTACCGATGTGTTTTTTCTCTTGTTGTTGTTGTTGCTGTTGTTGAATACGATAAAATGTTCGCTATACAAAAGCGCTTAGTGATTACGGCATGTAATAAATATTTGTGTTGGAATTATTAATTGAATTTTAGCCAAGACGAAAGAATATTAATTAATGTCGACGAACAATATTTTCTGTTTGAACAAAACGGAAGAGAATGAGAATTCTCAGTTCTCAGCTGGCCACAAAACAGTTTTAATGAAACCAAAATCATTGTTTCCATTATTATTTGATAAAGAGAGAAAAAAGGCGGAAAACAATATTGTGTACAATTAAATAAATAAAATTATATCCGTTTTATAATTTTTTTTGTTTTCTAATAAAACAATATAACGTGAGTGGTTTTTTCAATGTTATTCAGATCAATCTGTTAAAATATTTATAACGTTCCGAATTTAGCGTCGTTGAAATTTTTACAACAAACAATGCAAACGAATTAAACCCCGTTTCTTCTTTTTGTGTAATGTCCAAAATGGAATAATATAACGTGGTGCAACAAGGAGGGAATTCGTGTAACATGCCGATCGGAAAAGAAACATCCTATCTTGAAAAGAACCATTTCTAATATGTGCGTTTTTTCCTCCCCAGTGAAATTCAATTTTAAAAATAGAGAGAGGGTTAGAACGTGCTGCACAACCGACACAGAAATAAAATCCAATGTTAGCCCAGCTGGTTTTTCTCACGGACCATGCTAATGTTTTCGCAGCCCCTTTAGCGATATTTTAAGCTTTACCGGGCAATATTAAAAGTTTGTTCAACATTTGTATGCCACTTAAAGTGGTTTATAACACCTGATTTCCAACAAATTTATTGATGTTTGTCATTTTTTTAAATTGGAAGAGAACGAGGGATGGATACAGTAAAATTTTATTTGATGTTGTAATCTTTAAAATTTATGATCAAGTATAAATTTTGGATGTTTTCTATGCATTTAGATACCGAAGTTAATCAAATTTAAATTTAGGACTTAATAAAATCCAAGAAACATCCATGGTAGTCGTTTCATGTACCCAAATTTACATCGTGATGTAGTCGACGACTCAATTTTAAGCCACATGTGAACTTGTCGTAAAAATTTAAAATTAAAACTTGAAATTCGACAACACGAATGGCAAATTTGAATTCTTTCAAAACTATAAAATCGTAAACGATAAGCACCTCATTATATTCAACAAGGCAATTCTTCTCGGCAATACCGAGTGGCCCATTCAGAAGTTTCCGTACAGATTAAAGTTAGATCTTGAAGATTTGTAGAGAAGTCCCCATATTTCAGCAAAAGTTGGAGCCGGTAGCTTATCGAAAAGTCGGCTGGAAGCGACTTTTTTGGATGATCGAAAAAAGCGTTTTCAGACCCATCCACTGATGAGTTAGAGTGTCCGTTTTTTGCTACAAATCCTCAAAAACGAACCCGATATTTGAGAAAGTATAGAATTTTTATACCAAACACGGATTCTTTATAATAAATTCAAGCGTTGTTTAATAAGACAAGAAAACAGGGATGAAGATTAGCACTTGAAATTGTGGCATTATTACAAAATAGACTTTAGTAAAGTATACAGAATAGCATATAGATGGTATTCAAGTAAAACACCTGTGAAACTAACGAAACTCATTACATGGAACTTTATGGGACAGTTATTTGTGTACATATTACCTAATAGTTATTTCAAAGGCGTTAAAGAATGGCCCTATTTACTGTTTTATAGACGATGCTACAGCTACAACAACGACCAGTCTTCAGTAGAGATCAGACTGAAATTACTCGGACAACAATCACGTTTTTCATAAAACATGCAAACTATTTATCGGCCTTAAAAAGTAAAATAAATACAGTGATCGATTCTTATAGAGCGCAATTTTTTAATTAAACAAACACCTAGAGGCGATATTTTCAAGCATACAGCTCTATCATTTCCTCAACAAAGTATTAATATTTTAATGAATCATTTTCATTCGAGTGTATTTCTAATTAATGATTTGATAAAGAATGGTGAGTCCAATATTGGGCTAATAAAGTGGAAGCAACTTAAATGCTAACCGTCTGATACAGTTTAGCTAAACTTATTGGCAATTTGATATATGAAAGTAACCTTTAAAGGTCGGTGGTGCGTCCGATCCGTGAATTTTTCCGTTAGAAGGTCGAGCTTATCCAATTTTTACAATACAATAAATTATATGAAATCACGCCATTATCGTACGCCAAGGAATGATTTATCATATTCAACATGTCATAGTTGTAGAGAATTATTTGCCGATAATATTATCTTGTTGGGCAAAAATTTGAAATATTTTAAATAATTTAATTCCAACCATTAGATGAATATTTAATTTATCGCGTTATAATAAATTTTAAAGATTATCGTAGAGCATTTTGCAAAGTTAAAACGTAATTCGTATCGATGCGAAAAATCAATCACGTTACATGATTTACGGAAAACCCAAGGGACACGATACCCTCTTCTACATGCCATATATTATGACTTACATTATATCAAGTAGTTAATGTAGCACGTAATAGAGCCAAGTCGTGTTGATGTTTTAAAATTGAAACAGAATCGTTTATAAATAAATAAGGACAATAATTAAAGTTAATTCTGAATGCTGGTAGTTAAAAATATGCTTAGCGTTGGCGGTTTATGGCTTGCTCAAGTTAAAAAGAATTTTATATGGACATTTGTAAGTAGTAAAAAGATTAAATTTCTCCATACATCATAAATTTATAATCTTCATGTCGCTTTAGAATCAGTATCGAAGTTGAGTAAATTATTCGTTGGTGAATTTTATTATCGCTGCCATGCTTAGTTGCACTTTGAATATTGCAAAAGCTGCATGCATCGGAATCAAAGTGATTTCAACATAGGAAACTACCCTATCTCTTTATAACTGTAATAAATATAAATCACAACGAAGATAAAAGAACTCCACATACTATTCCGTTCGCAAAACTTTGTTACTTTTGAATTCGCACACAAACACATATGAAACCGAAAGATGCAAGATATTTCAAAACTTTCACATTACAAAGTGTTGACGCCAACGTCGCGTTGCCTTTCTATCTTTGTTCTATTCCTTCTATTTACTTTTCCGTATGTTATCCGACCTGATTTGTTTGTAAATGCTAAAGTTTGCATACAAAACTACAATTTAGAAATTTTATTCAGTCATCAGATAATTCGACTAAAATCGATCCAATTTTTTCCGAGTTAAATATTCACGCTACCTATTTCAATTCGAAATCTAAAAATGGGTATTTTCGAACACCCTCCGGTTCTAATTTTAAAGATTCGCAGTTTGATCCTACTCAATTTTTCAATCGATTATATCAACGCATATTATAAAAGGATGACGCTCGGAATTAAGTCGTCAACGAAACTGTAATTAACGATTCAAAACAAGATCATCCACGATTTGAAGACGCAAATGTGTAGCGAATGAGCTAGTCGTGGGATTTGCCGGCTTTCGGGTGGGTTTAAATTTTGTAAAAGGATCAAGCGTGCCCATTTATAAATGAGGCCGTTGGAATTTTGTGAAGGTGTGGATAAGTTCTAAAACGAGTCTGATGTAGACAAATACAATAAACAACAAACTTATGATGTATTATTAAACTTACTAGTTTCCTGCTTGTTTCCATACTCATCCTTCCTTTTTAGTGATGCCTATTCATGTTAAATTGAGTTAGTGTCCGCGACCATTGTTCCAACACCCTACTTGAACCTGCTTCAACCGAAAAGGATTACACCATAATACATAGATTACAATTCCTGTGAACGTACAACTATTACATAATAACTTGCAATACGAAAAAAAGGACAATTCTAGTCGAAATAGTCAGTTTTCATGGATGATTCGCTTCACACGCTTTATAGAGTGGGTTGTTTTTAGGAACTAGTAAGCTGTAAATATACATTTACCGACTACTACCACAAGTAAACCGCTTTAAATATGTATGCGCTTTACTGTAGATTTGTTTGGTTGCGTGTGTATAAAAACTGGTTCGTTTTTATTTTATTTCCAAGGATGTTTTTACAGGCCGCATCGAATCGGCTTTTTTCTTCTCAATTCGCAAGCATTACCGTTACTAGTGGTGTTTTTGAGAATAAATTGAAATCTTGTTATATCAACATTGGAAAAGAAGCGAGCTTAACATAGACGTGTATACAAAAATTCAATTTTCTATTGAATGAATAGAATTAACGTAAATTAATTTCTATAGGATTATCGTGGAACTAGAACATCTAAAAATATGCGGCTTAGAAATTATCAAATATTGATATCATTCAACTAGTGTGTATTTTAAATTAAAGTTGGAGTCTCTTTCATTTTGCAAATTATTCATGTAGTTTCTATGGGAGTTTCAAGATGTACGCTAACAAGCAAACTTATACGAAAGCTTTGTCCTAATTTACTGCACATATAGTTGATTTTACTGATTAATGTATTGTTGTAAGACTATAAGGAGCACGCGATCATTAACACTTGTCTATTGGTATTCAGTTTTCAAGCTGATGAAAAGTATACAAAGCGTAATTGAATTGTGTTGAAGAAAAAACGGATCCTCAGTTATAATTCTGAGTCATTGACGAAGATTTCGAAGTGCTCAAATCTGTAGGAGTCAATCCGCTATTGTTTCGAGATCCCCTGTTTTTTATATTTTTATCCAGCCCCCTGGTCTCGTCAAAAGCAAATATCTAAAATTTAACCGAGAGTCGGAATGTGTTAATTAGTCAACTAGGAATTCTTTGCTTACAATAAAGTGTCGGTGTTGCTTGGATCTTTCGCCGACATCCTGTCATTAAGCAAATGACTCTTTGATACAGTATTGTGTAGTCATAGAGAGTCAACGAACAGAGGCTTGGTTGCAAATTACACCTTTTAATTAGATTCGGACGGCATCAGTTGTAATTCATTACAATAGAACTAGCTTTACAACCAGCTCTCTATACATAATTCGTTCTAAATCAATTTCAAAGAAAGAGTTGAAATGATTATTGCTTTGTATCGGTTTGATTACTTGACTGGATATCTGTAATGTTTCATGGTTGGATCGGTTTACCGGATATACTGGGGCACAACGATTGACAGTTGTTAACGAATCTCAGTTTAATTGCCGACAAATTCGTCGTTTAGTTAGTTGAGCAATGCTGGCTGTCATTTCCGACGTGATACATTATTATGAAGGTGACGGCGTCGTCAGTTATATTCGATTACACGAAACTGTAGCTAGTAACGAGAATGTACCATACCTAGTGTATATACAGCTGAAATAGGTATTATTATGATGATTCCCATATGTAATTGGAAATTCACATATAGACGACGTGTTTAGTTAATTAGTCGCATTTAGATGTACCAGAATCATTACAGAGAATAGTGTTAATGCGTCATTCGGTTAATGCATAAACTCCAAGTTTATTACTGTTGTAAATGGATTACTATTTGATTTGAATCAATAATTCAAATGATCGATCTATATACGCCCTAAATGGGGGATTTTTCAAATCCACATAATCCATTATAAAAAAATACAACATTCCCTTTAAATAACTACCCAATTATATGTATATATAGTGTAATATTTTTAACACTCCCCGAACTACGCCCCTAGTTATAATAAAGACATTAACGGGCTCTCTGAAATTATTTTTATAGCCACCGAAAAATCCACCACAGCATAGGAATTTTTACTGCATTCTAAGACCTTTATTTATTGTTAAGCTCTTTATGTGGAGAGTAAAGCCGAAAAAATTGATCAATTTTTACAAGTTTTAGCGAAACTTTGTACTTTCAAGACCGATAATGCAGATGGGTATGTTTGCTGAAACTCAATAACGAATCGGAACTGGCAGTTTGATCTTTATTTGTTTAACAAAGCGTTATCTAGCAGAGTTCGTTTGGCAATTTATTGTCTATAAACAGTATAATTGAAGCAGTTGTGGTAGATTTTATCAGCCGAAGGAATGCCAACGGTCTATGATAATGGTAGTGATTTTGATATTCCACAACTATAGATAACAACTAATAGACGCTTTCTTGTTATCGCTGCCAAGATTATAAGAGTACGTATGGAAAATGTACGGCAATGTTTCTTCTATACTAATTCTAATCCAATAATCCATACTATGAGAAAATGAATCTATACTCGATTCTACAAGAGGCGAATACTTTCTGGTAGCCCCCCAATATAACTTGAAAAAAATAGCGCTGTTGTTTTAGAATCAAATTTATTTGGCTAAATTTTCAAAATCTAGAAATTTCGTCAAAAATTTAAACAATTTAGTAAGAAATTGTTTTGTTTTTACAATAGTCATCCAAATAGCACTCTTATTAGTCGAATTCAAAATTTAAAAAAATTGAATTCTTAAAAATTACGGTTAGTCCAAAATTTCAAGGTTATAATAAGAAATTTGGCTTCATTTTCAGGAATACTGTAGCATTCTAAACTGTCGCGATCAAAATTTGAAAAAAGTAGCACTGGCCTTATACCAAAAAAACTTTGAATGTTTTATTTAGTTCTAATACAAAATTTTAAAACAATTTGAAACCATTACTGTAAAATTCCAAAATTTGTGCGATAAACTGCCGTTGCTTAAGCTCTAATCGTCAAAAATTTGAATTTCTATGCAAAAACTAAATTGGAATATTATTATTGATCAATTCTACGTACCAAATTTGGCAAAAACTCGCATTTTTGCTGTATAAATAGCACTAAAGTTTCACAATTTTAGCTTTAAATCCAAGCTAAAAGAACAATGTTTGATTAGAAAATATCTCAAAAATTCCAATAAAATTCACAAAATCTCTCTATTATGGATGGAATGTTCAAGAAAATAGCTCAAAATTTGAAAATCCAACTCTAGAAACAAGCTAAAAGAATTTTGATATACCCAAATTTGTAAATTGAACCATTTTGCCTAACTCAATTGCTGAACAGTCTTTTTTTTCGAAAATTTCACTATCGAATGACTAATAATTGAGTCTCGTGATTTGGCAGCCCCTTTAAAGTGCCCTCTTGAGTTGCTTGAGCTTAAAACTTTCAAATTTTCATGATTGTACCTTCAAATTTGTAACCTTAGAGCTTCAAATTTCGATTTAAATAAGTAATCCCCAACGATTTATTATAAATGAAATGTAATAATAGAGAAACAGGTCATCTATTCAAGTCTACAGATTAAACACTAATTGTAAATGTTGGCCGACCTGACACATCTCTTCTCTGCCCTCTGTCAGGAGCAACAGTCCTCTATGAATCCCTAATGAATCCTCGACCGCCTTACAGCCAACTCGCGGGGATTTACATACAAATAAGATGACATCAATGACATTGCTAAAGTTGTTATCCAAATATACCCATGTAGCAGAGCCGGACTTAGTCTACAATCCGGCAGATCATTGATTCAAAGGGCCAATTGGTTTTCTGCTTGGTTAATAAAAAGTCAACCATAATTGAGCCCAACTTGGACTAATTGGATCGACCCCTAAAGTGTTAGCTTTCAAACGTTAATTCTATAAATTCGAGACGTTTAGCCGAGTTCAAAAGTTGATGCCTTTGTGTCAGTTGAAGAAACGGTCAGCTTTACAATGATGGATCGGGTTTTAGAGGAGCAAACACTGATAAAAATCGTTTAGAAACTGACCGAGTTTTAACGGAATTAAGGCATAAATATTTCAATTAATCCCTAATGCTATTCAGTGCAACTGTAACAAATACAGCAACAAACTACCTTTTGTTGTTATTATTGTCGTTGTTGTTGAATATGTTTACATGAATAACTTGATGTACATTCAGTTTAAATGACCGTGTTAACGGATGACTATTGTTGTAACAAATCCAAATGTACTCTTAAGCTTGACAAAACTTTGTATAATAGATTTAGTGATGGTACCTTTTGCCATTATGGAAATATTCAAACTGTAGATATATAAAACAACAACATATACTATTGTTCAACCGACAATAGATAGAAAATAAGAAAATTGCCGTTGTTATCTTGGCTGTTTATAGAAATCGATAACAGGTTCGGTCCATCGTGTCATCATTTGAATTTCAATTGCTCTCTAAACGGCAAAGTGAAATTTGTATGTAACATAAAAGTGAATTACAATAGAAACTTCTTGTTATAATTAAACTATTAATAATGAATTTGTTTAACAAGCCATAATTATACTAATTGTTCACGTTTTCTACAGTTTAAGCGAAATAATTCCCACTAAATCCGCTGATTACTATCTCTACTTAATCTTTACAGAACTTTATGATTCTCAAAGTAGCAACAATTGGAAATGCGAGTTTTATTTTGTAGTTTAGAGAACTTGGAGTGTCGTCGATGTTATGTAGAAATAATTGGATAACTTTCAATGAATGACGGTAAACGTCCTGTTAGAAATCAAGTTGTTTAACGACTACTTGAATTTAGCTAATAAATTAGTTTCCGTTCCATAGGACGCTCATTTATTGATATTTATAGTTGGATTTAATCACAAATCTTACTTTTAACGAAAAAATTGTATTGGATAATAAAAACACAACTTGTTACTGAAGTCTTTAATAAAAATATTTTCATGAGAATTTTCTATAATAAGGGATTATAAAAATCTGTAGAGTTCTTAACAAGCTTTGGAAAATTCATATTAAAATATATTGAAAGGTGGGTTATAAAAGTTCGATTCGTTCATCTGTAAGCTTCCACTGATGGAAATTATTTTAATCCCCGACAAAAGTAGGTAAAAATATTTATTCAACTAATCATCTCGGAGCAGTTATTTTAGGGAATCGTTATTTTTAATGAAGGCTTCACCGATTTTGTCCGGCAATAATATGAAAATCCGTGTTGTTGGTATTGCATGAAAAGCTGGAGTTTGCGATTAAAACTGTCAAGTTTTTGAATATCGCCGTATAGGAACATCTGTTGATTTTTGTATGGGATAAAAACCGAATGTGTTGGTTGTTGTTATTAGTGAAAACCGGTGACAACTGAACAAATATTCAATCGTTTATAGTTTTTCTGGAATAATTCAAGTTTTAAGTAGATTCCGTTATGTTATTTTATATAATCATCAGGTGGAGTGGGCGGCAATTTCCAACGGCACTAATTAAGTGCTTTCATTTTGTAACATTGTTCTAACAAGCGTAACACGTACCGTTTGTATGCTGCAAATGGTAACTAATTAATTAACAGATTTTAAAACAAATCAGTCAACTTTATTTTAATCTCTATCTACAATTTAACGCGGCGGAAAATACTGTTAAAATTACCAAATTTTCACCCGTTATCCATTAACAATCTACAGGAAACCATCCAACATTTGAATCAATTCAAAACTTATTAAATGATTTTCATTTATTTCAAAAAATAGAATAAAATAGCGAACGGTACAGCACGAGATGATTATAATCGAGTTAAGTGAAATTCTGTGCAAATGTCAACGTTTATATTAATGATATATGTGTACAATAATGTCAAATCGGATAATTGATGGCGGCCTGGTCTTTTTTCCCCTCTGAATTTCCACAAAATGATTGGAGTGATGAAATGTTAAAAGTACAGGCTTAGTTAATAGATTGATGTGTTTTGTTAAAGCGTTCCGGAAATAATCACAGATTTGACGGAAATCCTCTTTCTCCAATTTTTTTCCAACTTGTTAATATTTCACTGTCTATTTATGATAAGCAATCTGTTAATTAGGGCACACCTATCGTAATTCAAATGATTTGACAAATTTTATAGCTATTTTACGTTGTGTTATAAATTTTAGAATTAATTAGTTTACAAATTATTAGACTCTATAACAGGGGAATTGTATGCAACATAACTGCAGCAGTAGATTTAATACTTTACTACTATGCACTGAATGATCAATATTCATCTATATAGGGGTAGTAAATGCCGTTCAAGTGTGTCACACTAAAATTATGACGGAATATTTTCGATAACACCACCCCGTGTTCGACTGATTGTTCAGCAAGTTATACGAATCTCAAATAATCGGTAGAAAAGTTAAAAGTAAATGAATATTCCCAATAATTACCGGAAAATATGTTGAGAATTTGTAGAGTAATCCTCAGGATATCTAGCTCATTGGAAATTAGTAAAAAATAGCTTAAGGGTCTCGCTCGAAGCAAGCTAGCCTGTCCTCAATTACATGGGTCAGTTTCTAGAACATACAAAACCGATATAGAATCAATAGTTATCGATTCTACAAGATTATAGTATCGATAAACGCGAAACCTGTTTCTGAAGGAGAAATAACTGTAGATCCAACAACGACAAACGACAATTCAAGGCAGCGCACAGAGGGATGCGCTACAGTTGCAAAATGAACTGATTATGCGCTCACTACTTATAGGCTCGCTAGCTTAGAGAACAGTGGTCGAATTTACCTAGCGGCTCTTTCATATAGAATCGATAGCCTTATAGAATGGATATCTATCGTTCCAGAAACCGACTCTGAGAGAAGCATTTCCAGTGTCATTTGAAAACCACAAACGATATTGAGGTGGGAAACATCTCATTCGATTAGAAATTTGAGCCTCTATCCACCCTATTAGGTAAAATTTAGGAAATCCGACCGGTGTTATAGTTTCCAGTCTAGTTTTGTGTAAAATCAATAAAATGGAACAAATTTTGCATAGGTAGAAACTAGAAAGTTGAGGCTAGCATCCCTAGTAATTTCTATTTTTTTCATTTTTCGGAAAATGACGTCTAAATGAACCAATTTTTCGAAATAGAACTTTCTAAGTAACTCAGCAGATGGTATGGTTGTGGTTTCGAGACTTGCGACTGGCTTAAAAAGGAGAAGGGGATGATTTGATAGTTTCTCAGGCAGATCTGTCTACCTACCTATCGACATGTAGCAAAACCGTTCTAGCGAGACCCTTAAGAGTCCTACAGACTTATGAGAAATCGGTCGAGAGACAATCAAGTTGTCCCCACCTTCATCCAAAAACTTGGGCCATTTAGTCGCTGTTTTTCCAAAAGCAGAAAAGAAGATTCAAACGAGTATGGGCATTTCGCTACCCTTAACTTTCTTTGGTCGATCTAGAAATGTTTTATTTCATTTTATTGATTAGAGAACGAGTAAAACACTTTTTTGGGTGAAAAATGCGGTTTTTCGAAATTATCAGAAGATTTAGTTGGATTTTCCGAATTTGTTAGGGTCACACTTGTACAGATTTATATTTTGAATCGACTGAAATATGCACGAACTCAATATCTATTGTCGTTCTATCACTGGATCCTGGCAAACGACGAAACTTGCATCCTACGAGACATTTTTTCTTGAGTGTTTATTTTCTGGACCCTCGACATTCAATAAAAGGATCGACTGAAAATTTTGTATAACTTGTGTAGCTTTCAAACTAGATATTTGGCCAAATTCACAATCTGACAGCGAATTTTTATTTGTCGAATATTTAATAAGTTCCCATTATAGATCCGGAAATTCATCGATAATTTGTCCGCTTTCGTATAAGATAAAATGTCAGTTTCAAACTTTAATTCGATATATAATTCAACGATATTTCTAATACAGTTTCAATTTCAGAGGTATTATAATAGATAGGTAGAATTTCGATAGTAATATCTGACTTTATGATAGAATCGAATGTTGTTAGGGAAGACGGTAGCATTTAGGTCTCTATTCGTTCAAAATATGGTTGCTATGTGTAACTTAGGTCTCTAGTAATTACAATTACTGGTACAAACTACTAACTACAGATATATAGGTCTTCTACTATTATTACTCTAGAACATAAGGATATCCGTAATGATCTAAAATAACAAGAATAATAAGGACTAAAATATTATTGATACTATAGAATAAAGTGCATTAGAATTATTATTGAATACAACGAACATTAATCACTTCAGTGGGAATTCAGGAAAAACTATAAAATACAAGCAAATTTCGTAATAATTTCCATAAATGACACGCTATTATTTCATTACAATTAACTCAGGGAAAATACGACTAAATAAAATATTATTTCCCTCCTCGTCCGACTACTAGTTGTTTTTCGGTATAATCTCATTAAGTACATTGTCACTGAAAAATATCGTTAGTATATTTCAACTTTTTTACCACCACAACTGGACTGTTCAGTTTAGAAAGAGCTAAAGTGGAAGCGTTTTTAGATTACAATTATATATGTGTGTATGATACTATAATTGTACAATTTTTGTCCCCATTTCTTTATTATTGCACCTTGTTTACCGTATAAAAACAACACTTGAATAAAGTGTAGGTATTTATAAAAATATTAAAATGTATTTAGATAAAAATCGTGTTCGTTATAGCATATTTCTGGGGGTGGAATTACAAATGAAAAAATACACGTAAAAGTTATAATACATATGGAAGAATAAAGGAAATAAAAGAGACCAATTTTCATATTTTGATGTATTCTTTTATGGTAGCAAAGGACAAAATGACAAAAATAATGATATTTGTGCTTGTTAGAAAATTTCCTGAAACCTTTGACGAATGAAGATAGCAGGTTTCTTTTTTGTATTACATTGAAAAGACTTTATTTTTGTTTGGACTTGAATACCGTTAGCTTGTTAACGACCTTACAAGGTGGCTTATTTTCCAAAATATCTCACAATAAACCCAGGAGCAGGATTTCTCTTGTACTTCTTACCCAAAATCTAAGGTTTTGAAAAAGTATTTCAAGCTATACCCCAAAGTTCTTGCCGTTTCGAAAAATTTTGCGCAAATTTCGAGTCAAAACAAGCGAAACATACTTTTGGACACTAAATTGGGGAAAAGAATTTCTAATATTTGCTATACTTTTCCAGATTGATCCAGGTTTAAATACAAGCAAAATTTTTCACGAACTAACTGCAACTTTGTTGAGTTCCTGTTGTTACGTTAGACAAACAACCCTTTAAGATATTTTGGAAGTTCTATAGAACAAACTTTACCGATTTGCCGAAAGTTACAGGATAGTTAATTGGCGGCTATTAGCGGTTGTTGTGCTTTTTTCTCCACAAACAACCCCTAAAACAATATCGGTGCGAACACAATACGTCCCACTGAATTCAAATACCGTGACTCATAAATTAACCGTCTGTCGCCTACCCTTTTCATCACCTACTAACTAATCGAATCCACCAACTCGTCGTCATCCCTTATAAACGTCTCAATGATGTTTTTCCGAGTTTTGAAACTTTTCGATATTAAATTGTGGTGTAATTACAAATGTTATTAAATTCCTAAAATGG
The DNA here is from genome assembly GCA_013841215.1 of Hycleus cichorii. Lineage (NCBI taxonomy): Eukaryota > Metazoa > Arthropoda > Insecta > Coleoptera > Meloidae > Hycleus > Hycleus cichorii. The sequence goes on along the minus strand of JACDRQ010000288.1, from coordinate 61,338 downwards.
ACTCTCCGTTTATCCATTGTAACAACGGCGATTTGAGACAACATTTACTAATTATACAGAACATTTCGTCTCGTAACATGCATGAAATTTCAGCGTCATGATGTATTTATAGCCCATACAGCCCCTAACATGTTTATAGTATAATGGGCATTCGGCATGTATATTCTCATTGTGACATATAAACGTAGTGAATTTTTGCTGTAAATTGTATTAAAAAAAATTAAAGTGAAATATAATCTTCCTTAATAGAAATTATATTTCGCTTATTAACAACTGGTTAATTTTACTAAATTCAACATGTAGGTAGTGTATATTTGGTAACCCTTTAATTTCTAATAAACATATGTACACATATTTGTAGATTGTACGTAAAGTAAACTAATACAGTTGAAATTACCAAAATTTCCACCCCCACAACAATATAATCTCGAAATTGTAATATTAGAATGTATATGGTATAAAGTGTATTTTATACTCCAGTATAGTAGTTGAGAAAGTTGTCTCAACAATAAAATAGGTGACCTTTTTACTAAAGTTGAAACCTAAATAATCATAACAACGACAATTTATTTATAAGCAACATTTACGGTTTAGGCTGAATTCGTCCCTAGAGTGATTATAACAAGAAATTTATGATATTATAGCTTTTGATAAACATATGCGGGTTGTTTTCACAATATGCCGTATGTTTCAGCTAAATATTTCTAGTATTTGAGGATTTTATAAAACATACGTCAGCCTCAATAATATAAACAATCGTACTAGAGGTTATTGAACTCGTTATTCATTGGGGAATGAGTTTTCACGTTTTTTTCAATATTCAATAAAGAAACTACCTTGTAAATTCTGCTAGTCATCCTTAGTCGTTATCTAATTGCCAAACAAGTCCGCTACTGTATTGCAAGCCAAAACTCATGAGCCACAATGCTTACGAAGAAACTTCTTGATCGACAGTCAGGCAGCGTTAAAAGCTCTAAAAGCCTTTAGCCCTAAGTCAAAGACCATCTGGAAGTGTCGTCAATCCTTGAAACTGCCAAAGGCCAGTAAACTTACGTTACTAGCTTGGATACCAGAGTATCAGGGAATTAGAGAAAATGAACAAGCCGATGACATTGCGAAGGCAGCTGTTGAGGCTTCATTCGTAGGTCCTAGGCAAAAATCCAGTAGATGAAAGAGATCTGCAAACGGAAAGGAGGCAAACTCCGGGTATGAAACAGGAAAAATTGTTTATCGATTACTCGCCTTAGAATTCTAAGAGTTTCCCAGCATCCTTGCGATATTGCTCAGAAAACTGGGATTAGCTGACAATGAAAGGTGTAGATTTTGTGAATCGGAGAACGAAATCTCCCAGCACTATGTGAATGCGTAGCGTTGGCAGACAATAGGCCCAATTCTGTCGCCTATTGAGGTACGGCCAAGGTCTCCCAAAGAGATCAATAATTTCGCAAAGAAGTTATCTCTTCTGGGATCAACTCTAGTGGAAGGAACTACCAGCGATGGTGCTTTCAAATACATTTCTGGGACTTCCAAACCGAACTAAGGAGCTCCTGGAATTTTGCAGGAGACAATTAAGGCAGATTACTGAGCACCAAGAAAGCACCTGGTGGTTGCAAAGGATCCGACATGTAGGGCTTGTGAAGAGAAAGATGAAACTTCACTTTACATCTTATGCCACTGTGAGGCCTTAAAGAATCTCAGAGGTTGGCATCTAGGAGGGGAAGAGATTAGGAATATTCCCTGGAATAGCATCCTGGATTTCATTAAAAATACAGAGCTGCTAGGGAAGATAGCTAACCCAAATTAGGTGAGTTGGCAAATGTATGAAAGGCCTTTAAGGCTGAGGCAACGAAAGCAATAATAAATAATATCTCTTCTGGGATAGTAATAGGTAGAGGGTTGTCTCAGTTCGACCCGACTAAACTGACTAATTAATTAATTGCCAAACAAGTTATGAGGTTCAAATTTCGCCTAGGGGCTGCCCTGCAAATCCACCAAAAAATAGGAATTGTTACAAAAATTTAGCTAAATTTTTCTACATTTGAAATAAATCATCAAAATTCAATGAATTGGCAAATGGAAAATGGTTTAAATCGTGAGACTCGACTGTTTACGTTTATTTTATTACATTTATGTCCCTTCCTTTTCTTGTTTTAATTAGTACGAATTTAATGTAGGCTGTAGAGTTAATTACAGTTGCCCTTTTTATGCGTTCAAAACCGTTAAATGTCTTGTTCTCAGAGTTCGCCTGCGTTATAGACAAAGCAAACAAACAATAATAACAACAAAAGGATGAAAACCGTATCGATGTTTTTGTATAAGGATGAATTAAATAAAGAAAAAACAGCAGTAGGAGAGTGGAAGAGCACATAAAAATGCAGCAATCAGCTAAAACGAATGCGAATTGCTGATTGTCTCGTGAAAAATTGATGGGCCTGTTAAACGTTCAATTTATAACATGGGTTGGTTTTCATTACTGTCTTACCTATACGAATCGTTTCATTTTGATTACCTTGTCATTTAGATAGGTCGTCTAGAACGGCTGAATACCTATATCCCGATTTTATTTAATAATTGAACAACCATCAAAAACTGTACGGAAAATATATTGAACATATGTTGTAAACATTAAATAGAAAGCTTTCATCAATTATTCGGTTTTTTTAATGCAAAAGTTCTGTCTCAGTAAAAATTAACAAATCTAACGAAAATCACGACACACACAATCAATATCGAATCCTATATAGAGACTTGGAAAAAAGAGAATCCATCCGAATCTCGTTTAATAACACAACGTTGAAAAACAACGGCTAGACTTGAAAATGATTAGAATCATGGAATGCTTGAAGATGTCGTTTAGATAAAAACGTGCCTGGAAAAACAGCCAGTTGTAGACTGTCAGGATTTTAACATACATCAAAGCTTCAGACGGTTCTATCGTGTCAAATGTGACTTGCCTTTATCTGTTCGATAACTTTTGCATTCGTAAATTACAAAGGCTTTGTGCCAATTTCAATAAATTAATTTCAATCGAATCATTGATTTGATGAATATTCAATCATTTGATTGAACACAAATACCGCAAGTCGCAACATTGCCGTTGAGACAACCATCTTTGCCAACCATAACAATAACAATAAGAAAGTTTTAAAATCTATTTAGCAAGTTGATTCAATATTCTGCATCCCTATAAAGCAGTCAAATTGAATTCATTAAAGCGGATACAAAATATTAACTCTACCAACTATGCGACTAGAAGACAAAATGAAATGAATAAGACGTTGAAATAATAGTCGTCCTTCATGTTGTCGGTACGGTTCGTTTCAGTAATTACGTGTACGATCCGATATGCCTTGAATTCGAAATGTTATTCTCGTCGAAATTCTGTAACGAAACACCAAATTTACCGCACACAACAGAATCAAAAAGTTTTGTTACCCAATTGAGGCAACTTGCGTCGAGTTTCATCCACAACCAATAGAATATCGTAAATGGAAATTTTTCTAACGAAATCGTCGAAAATTCTTGCATTTTGCCGTCTGAACACACAATTTTGCACAACATTGGCAATAATCGGAGTTTATTACACTTCTAGTCGATTTCCACAATTTATTGTGATTGGTTCTGATCAACTTTGATCGCACGTAGCCAATTCTGGTAATTAAATGGGAGGCAATGGCGGTGACAACGACGCTAACAAAGAAATCAGGTAACGTGTATTTACCCGAATTGAGTAAGGATTTTATGTTTAAATAGAAATTACATTGAGTACATTACGAATTTAATCTTCCAACGGTGATTGGAAAGTATTTTGAGATCGAAAACGCTTCCTGTTCCATTTCCAGTTTTTCTCATGTATATGTCGCATTACTGTTCTATCGTTAAAAGCGGAACGAAAAGGAAATGATACAACTGCATTGAGCGGAAAAAAATCGAAAATAAAAATGGGACAGCGATATAGACGTGTTTAAAATCTTGTAAAGTTGAGCGTTTTTCGTTGAGACTTGTACGCAATTTCGCAGGAATAGCGAGTGTTATCGGAATTATTGATTTCAGCCTTTTAATATCGCATTTAAAAGTTATACAGTAGGTTAAAACGGACATTTTAGCAATATTTGTTGAGTTATTGTGCGATTTACTGAGTTGTTGGTCCAGTCAAACTTTCCCGATATTAGTCGCAAGTAAACACCGGATCAACTTCTTGACTGATTTATGAATATTGAAAGTTTTAAGTTTCAATATTCGGTAAGTTTGCAGAGTATCTCGGATTCGAATACCGAAATTAAATGAAATAAGAGATGGTTTTTCGGTGGGCCTCCACATTATATGAACGGAAATATGTATGGAAGTCGGAGATGATGCTATCAACGCCAGATTGCGATAAGATTGAACAACCGCTTGGGAACATGACGACAAAATATGTTTTCAATAATGCATCTGTTGGATCTTCTAGTCAGAAGTTTATTTGTCGGTTTTTGTTTTCTGTTCGTTGGTCTTGTTATCCGAAATTTTCTCCCCTATTTGTTTGCCTCTATAAGACATTAAAAAACCATTAGGATAGATGAAGTGAAATAACAATAGCGGCGACCCTTCTTGTTCTTCAATCTTCGGCATTTGGAGACAATTGGGATAAATTAAATCGTCAAAAGTCGGCACATTAAGCGGGCATTTTACAGATTTTTCAGTATAAATAAGTCAATTGATATGAAAATGTCTAAGTGGAAAGTTTCTTGTAGAAAGCTAACGAAATCTCATGAATATTCATTAATAATTCTCGAGTTTATTATTTCTACAATTTTAATAAAATGATGCTGTACCAAAGATATAAAGTTTGCGTTAGCTAGGCCCAAGACCCTCCACGTCATTGTAACATTTACTTTGTGTAAATACAACACCTCAATAACACTCAGGAACTGTCCTAACATACCACCCACATTTCAGTACATATTTAAACTTGCATATCAACGAAAACTTCGAAAACTGACAGCCAGTTGTTTAACGTTTTATATGAAAGTTGAACGTTAAAATGTACAATAGAAATTCAAATTCTACAACTTTAAAATAAGAACACAACGATTTTATTCAACGGAAACCAACTTAACCAACCAAGTGCGCCTAGTTTTCGTAATTGATGATATTAAAAACTTTCAAATAATAGTCGTAGTGCAAGGATGGTGGTGGTTTTTGAACAATACGACCATGCCGGATAAGTATGAGGTAAGTTTCCAGAAGATTTTATGGTTTATTTGTTATAAACGACCAACAAGACGCTTCGAATAACAAACGAGCATTATTGCTATTAATTTTTTACACTCCGCTCTAATTTAACCAATTTTATCACGATTCATAGTTCTAATACTCCAATCTTCCAACAATACAGTAGATAAGATATCTAAAGTTTGTTTGCTCCATTAAATACGACATTGTCTTTTAGCAAAACGGCATATCTCATTAGGAAAATGACCAAAAATCCTTAATTTGAGAATGCCGCGATTTTCACCAATCGAATATCCACGTGGAACAACCAAGACTATTTTCTGGCCTTCATTACTATTTACTATTTCTCCCTGATAACGTTTAATTGTTTTTTTTTCAAATCTTCGACATTATATTTGAACAATTATATTTGAACAATTTTCCCCAATTTAATTTCATGCAAAACAACAAAATTTAAGTCTAAGTTAAATCAAATTAACGCTGACAGATTGCTGCAGTTTTTCACCAATTTCCCAATGAGCTACAAAGTTCCAATTAAACTTGAGATTAGACGAAACACCCGGTATACAATTAAAATAGACTAACTAAACTATTCAAACTTATCTTCACAACTTTAACTAAGTACTGTTGTACAATAATCATTTAACTGTAAGTGTTAATAAACTTTACGATAGTAACTGAACTAAAGAATGAACCACCACATCAGTTGTATCGTGAACGAATAACCCCCTTATAATAGAGCACCAACACCATTAGTTGGCCAACCCTTTACAATATTGGTATAGTGTTCGAATAGTGTATGCTGCAATTTCCTAGGGAAAGACAATTACAGCTGCAGAAATGGGCGTTGTTTCAATTAAGACTGCGATATATTGCGACATTACTGTCTGCCACTTTAGACATCGTTAGGTTGCTGTCGGCCGATAATTTTGCTCGAATTTTTCTTCTTGTCTTGTTGATTCTTACGGGAAATCGTTGAATTCGATCAAAATATTGATGGTGAATTTGTTGAATTTTGGTGGATGCGCCGGGTTATTCGTGTACGTAAATCGATACAAAAACTGTTGAAAATTTGATTAAAATCACCGAAAAAGTGTTGGCGCTGGTTAATTAAAGCGAAAAAAATCACTTAACAATATTTATAAACATTAATTTATTCAATTATCGATCATTAAAGCTTATCCGTTATATTATTAACAACACAATCTCAAATTATTATAACAAAAAAAGGATTAATTTACAGCCATTATTTTTATTAATATATTGAAGGTTTGCGTGTTAATTTTTTTGTTTGATTATTTTCTTGTAGCAAATTTCAAAGCGATTAAAAATGAGTGATTTTAATTTTGTCACTCGCTTTATAAGCGAATCAGAAAAAGTATACAAGTTCTTTACAAATTAAAGCGAATTTACATTGAAATTTTCAAGTCGTCAAATCTTACTTGTAATAATAGAAATCGAACGAATGTTTGATGGAATAGTTTTGCGATAAATATCTAATGAAAATCGTCCATTATTCAGTAAAACTGTAGAATTACGCATAGTAATCCTACAATTTATATTAAAACCGACTTATAAGTGAGTTTTACTGTAATACATTGTTGTAGAATGGCGTGTCAGCAGTAACGACAGGCCGAAATTATGCGTTCGAAAAGGAGTTAATTGATCAACTATATTTTAAAATAATACGTTCCGACTACATTGTTATTGAATAATTTGAATATTGGAGTCGGCGGATCGATAAGACTTTAAAAACGAGATCAATATTGAGAAGGTCTGGAAACTGGAATGAAAGCGGAAAAAAACGACGTAAAGCTATAATTTCGCCTGAAATACTGTTTTCCGAATATTCAATTTTGTTCGTATTGTACGGTAATACTAAGTTGAAAATCAGATTATTGTTGATTTGCATTTAAATTTCAAACAGTGCTACAATCTCAAATAAAATACACACACAAAAAAATCGTATTCAGTACAATTAATAGTCACGTTATCGGAAATATTTAGTCAAATATTAAAACAAATTATTCACCTTTGTCATTTTATGATACATAGATTGTGGGGGGTCAAACGTTAACGTTGAACAATTTCAATGCCCCTTGGGGAGTTTCTCTCTGTGGTTGTGTGTGTGTGTGGTCAAAATGGTGCTAATCTACAACGCGATACACGTGCGATAACATGTGAATATCAAATCACGTCAGTTGTAGTTTGTAGGGCGGCGTCGTTTTATGTTTGATATTGTTCGTGCTGAATCACCATAAACGGTTTGATTTTGCCACGAAATACGAAATAATCACTACCGATACTTGGATACTTGGATAGTGAGGGCGGTTACGTCCGGTCTAGTCGTCCGATGGCCACAAATTCGCCCCTTGAAATTCCATCAATTGCTAATACAGGGATGCTGAACTAAAACTAGTGAGTTATTATTTGACGAGTGTTTTAGAAAACATTTCGAGAATCTATATCTATATCTCGTTGGGAAGTTATTCAAAACTATTTTTTATTTAATTTAAGGTCTATTGCTCGTTTTTGAACCTAAACACGTCAAATGACTCAAGGATGCTCTTCACTGCATTCTAGAGTAAAGTAAAACGTTTCTAAAATGAAGAAAAGCAAGAAACAATGTCGGGGACATTATTCTCAGTCATTTTATAACTCGTAGCGATGAGTCTGGGTCTTGGTCTTGCACTTTTTCCAAGACCAAGACCAATACTCTAACTGCACTTGCAATACCAAGACTAAGACTTGAGATGCAAGCACCGATACCAAGACTCATCACTTGAAAGAGCAAGAGTAAGTTGCAATGGAAGGTGAACTAAGAGAATGGCTTTTTAAAAGTTTAAGAAGCTCTACTTGAAAGATAATTTAGGCAGGGATTCAATTCTGTAAAGTCAAACGATTAGACTGCTTCTGCAAGTTCGAGAACAATACTGTAAATATAAAACCAAGATCAGGACTATAAACGTAAGACCAAGATCAAGAACAGTACTAGTGGCTCGAAAGTAAGACCGAGACCAGCACCAAGACCAACATTCTAATCATACTTACAATAACCAAGACCAAGACTTGATTTGCAAGAACAAAACTCATTGCTTGCAAGAACAAGAGTAAGTTGCAATACAGGATGAACTAAAAGTTAAAAGTATAATAATTTCGACTTGATAATGCCTAAAAACGTGATTTAGGCGGAAACTCAATTCTGTGAGGTCAAACGATTAGACTCCTTCTGCAAGACAAAGAGCAATACTGTAAATATAAAACCAAGACCAAGACTATAAACGCAAGACCAAGATCAAGAACAGTACTAGTGGCTCGAAAGTCAGACCGAGACCAGGACCAAGAGAGCAGGACCAAGACCAATATTCTAATCGTACTTACAATAACCAAGACCAAGACTTGATTTGCAAGAACAAGACCGAGACCAAGACTCATCAGTTGCAAGAACAAGAGTAAGTTGCAATATATGGTGAATCACGAGAATGGCCTTTTAAAAATATAAGAAATGCTACCTGCCTAAAAACATGCTTTAGGCAGAGTCTCAATTCTCTAAAGTCAAACGATTAGACTGCTTCTGCAAGTCAAAAACCAATGCTGTAAATATAAAACAAAGACCAAGACTACAAAAGCAAGACCAGGATCAAGAACAATTCAGGAGGTTCGAAAGCAAGGCCGAGACCTGTACCAAGATCAATATTCTAACAGCACTTGCAATACTAAGACCAAGACTTGATTTGCAAGAACAAGACCGAGCCCAAGACTCATCACTTGCAAGAACAAGAGTTAATTGCAATAGAGGGTGAACTAAAAGTTAAAAGTATAAGAAATTCGACTTGATAATGCCTAAAAACATGATTTAGGCGGAGACTCAATTCTCTGAGGTCAAACGATTAGACTCCTTTTGCAAGACAAAGAGCAGTACTGTAAATATAAAACCAAGATCAAGACTATAAACGCAAAACCAAGATCAAGAACAATACCAAGAGTAGAATGGTCATGGTTTGCTCATCACTAATAACTCATTGAATATCGCGATATTGTCAGAAACAGTTTTTGATCAACTTTCAAATGAACTACGAGATTCAAATTGTGTTAAAATGATCTCACAATTGAATTCTCGAAATATTTTCCAGTGTGTTTCCGTATTTTCAGTTCAATTTTCAATTTTTCACGATGGCATAACAGGAACGGCGGTGTTTCTTTTAAAGGATTTGCAATATTAATTTGTTGGAAACGTAAAATTTCGGTTAAAATTTAAATTAGCAACTACCAGCTTTCGAACTGCGCCGATATAAATAATGTTCAGTCACTATTTCAACAAAAATCAAACCAGTTGTAGGTCAGAATAAAATATCGCCAATTTGAACCGGAATCCTCTTCATCCAGCAGACAATACAAAATGAATACCTAACACGGAAATCTTCAACCGGATCTTTTCAAACCAGAAATCCAATTTTCCAACCACTATCTCACTTTGAAAACTATCTATCTTATTTTATATCTATATAATATAAAGGATGGTATTGTCTTTAAAGTCGCGCACATTAATTTCACGATCAGATCCGTCTTTAACTCGTACAAACAAACAACAATACTTTGGTGAGTTTTACGTTCAATAGTCTCGAGAGTTTCTAGAAATTGTTGGGGAAAGTTGGCGCGTGTTAATTCTTATTTAAAAGTAAATCACTGGAAGATTACGAAACTTAAATTGTGTTGGCCGGTTTTCTATAGCATCTGACAAAATGTTTGGTGGAGTAAGGGGATGTTATTGAACTGGACGGAAATTAGATATGCGACTCTATAGCTCTGACTATGCAAAACATTAAAACTATTCCATAATATCGTTCCTATGTAAATATCCTTTTAGAAAATTGACGTATGATTTTAGTTGTAGAAACTAGAAAATGTTTGCAAATTCAACAGACTATTCATCGACCAAACTTCCAAATAAAACAATCCTAAACGCAAATTTTCGATTAAAATAAAGTTGGAATTTCTGTAAAATAGACAAGAGATATCGAGTTCATCGCAGGTCGAGTGATTAATCTTAACATCGAAATTTCCGCCTGCAAAACGATTTGAAGACAATCAATATCAATCTATTGGCAAACTGGAAAGTTTGAAATCGACACTTTAAGAATCATCCCATGCTTGAGCATCTTTCCGTTATAATCTTTCATTTTGACAATATTTTGCCACGTCCCATTCGATTGAGTTGCTCATATTAGCGACTTTTAAGCGTACACATGAACATTGATTGATCGTCCAACGGTTGTTTCCCAGTTAATGTTAGAAAAGAGAGCTAACTTTCATGGGTTTAGAATGTAATTCAATTATTGCGGATGTAATTTGGGAATGTTGCTTTTAAGTTTATCAAACATTAAAGATTAAAATGTCGAATGACTTTTATATCTTGCAAGTCGACAATAATGGAGAATTGACCAAGTTTTCGTGTATTTTTTGCTTGTTATTGTTGTAATAACAAAAATAATATTGGAGGGTCCTCGCAATTGATTCCAGCTTGTTGAAATTTCGCTATTGTGCTACAATTCAACTGTAACGCAATAGAGAATGATATTTTATGTGAATCTGTGTGACAAGTATTGTTAATATTTATGAACCATTCTATGATTATACTCGTTGAACTGGTTAATGTGATTTATATTAGATTGTAATTATCATATCATACCCCCAATATACAATATTTTGGTCAAATATTATGCATTCACCAATCAATTCTATACATATTTACATTGATGATATATCGAAATTCGCTCTAATCGTTGATGTTCGAATTGTAGTTATTAAAATTCATGTTTAACTAATGAAATCAGTCGAGTAATCCACTTCGACATTGATTAGAATTGTGGGTGGACGAAGAACAGGTCTTTAACACGTCCAAAGTCTGATACATGGCCTCACACATACCCCAATCCTTGTCAGTAACTAAGTTCGAGACCACGTTGTACATTATGGCCAGCAACGGCCTATTACTTAGGCCGGCACTCCATCTGTCACCCGTCATACAACAACAGATGCTACCACAGTTTCCGGCCTTTAAATTAAATTGTTAAAGAATTAAAATCGATTATTATTTTCTGATCGTTACAGTTTCGATGTACGCGGCAAACCATTGTCTCAAGCTAGACATTGGTCAGCTCCGGAAGTGTTCGGATCTAGGGCATACTTCCGTACAGTATCTGAACCAGCACAACTCGTCATCGACGACATCCGGCGTCACGACGAGGGCGTCTACCGGTGCAGAGTGGACTTCCGTAATGCACAGACCCGCAGTTTCCGCTATAATCTCACCGTTATCGGTAAGTAGATTGAATGATTAAAATGCACACAACGGGCGAATTTTTAATCTAATTAAGGGTGGCAATACAAATAGTTCATGGTTAATATTTCATTCGGCTTTAGAGCTAATTCTGCACCTATATTGGCCTATAGTTTGAGAAAAATCGAAAATTCGGGAAAACTATCTTGTTGTGATCAAAGTACGGTTTTACAGGAACACACATTACATCTACTAAAAGTTAATGAAAGCAGATGGAATTCGTGTGAATAGAAAGACGAAAGTTAATTCTACAGTTGGGGGTTGTGGTATTTTCGATTGTCATTTCCGTATGTCTGGAAACCGTATCCAAGTGACGCATTTTCCCCGAAATTATAGATCGCATAAATAGAAGCCGGCATTCAATTCTACACAATCGATCACATTAAAAAGTGCACAAAGAGATAAATTAAATGCGTTTGTAATTATTCTAAGTGGTATTTTATAAAACAACACAAAATTTAAGCTATTTAGTTTTGTTTGCAGTAAATTGAGCAGTTTTCAACGGTTTCTCAAAGGCAAATATTTAATAATTTCGCTCGTATAAATAGACTGATCATTTATGTGATCCATTTATGTAAGCGGTGTAATCGTACTAGTTCAGTTAAATTCTCTAGCATTGTTCTACCTGTATGTTCCGGTATTTTGTTGACTAATAGTTGCTTATAAACCACCATTTGTGCTTGTCATGCAAGCAAATATAAGTAGATAGCATTCAATTAAGGGCCGAAATATCATACGCACACCAAATATCCATATACCGTATAATTTACTCGAATAATCCGATTTAGTAAACTAACATAACTTTACCGAAATGCCTCTATCATTAATATAGAGAAACTCTACAATGTTGTATGTAAACGTGTATCTGTCACACAAACTTAAACTAAACTAATTTAAATCCACATGAAATCCAACAATATTCATATCAGATAAATCGATCTTTATCAATTATTATTAAATGAATAGTTGATTAAAGATGTTGTAGCGAATGATGGAGTATTTTCAAACATTTTGACAGATATGCTTAATTACAACTGTAGTCGGCCAGATGGTGCCCAAGAGTCGACAGTCTGACCCAACCGACCACAACAAGAATCCCCATCTTCAAGAAAGGATAACAGAGTTAATGGGTCAGTTGATTAATGATCCGAAATGTAGACAATAACGTAAACTTTGTTGAAATCCACCTTATACTTCAATTCTTCTACAGATTTTAATTGAAATTTCGCTATATTTGAACCGAAATACATCCCAACTATATGTTAGTTTTATTTTTATTTTCAACAAGGGAAATTTCTTTAACTAGTATAATGAGAATATCTATCTGCTTGAGGGATTACAAGGAAATCAATAAGGACTTCATTATATGATCCTCAGGCTTCAGCTTTAACGGATTTGTGGTCTTGGTTGGTTTACTCATACCCCTTTCGCCTTTACAGTTTCTTCCTCTTCAAATAATCCGCGTATCGGATCCAATTTTCTGACAGATAAGTTCACTCCATTTATAACCTATTCAAAGGATCCTTTTTTGAGAAAAGAAAAAATAAAATAAAATAAAAGAATTGAGAACGAAGCTCCATGTTGGCCATTATAAGTCTTCAATTGTTCTCGTTATAAAATCATCATTGTTATCGTCAATCAATCAATCCATCAAATCGGTTGTTTTAAACAATGTTGGCAACTGATGGCAATCAGTGTTGAAGAATTGTAACAAATATCGCGAAATAGAGTAATAGATTTGATAAATTCGCGCCATAAAAGCCATCCGACATTATACAATAAAAGACAAATATTTAAATGGCTTTAACATATTTTAAAATTCTTGACTAAAATATGGTGGAAATTTATAATACCGTTTTGAGCAAATTTAACAATAAAGATAAACGATTTTCGTGATAAATCAAAGACTAGAAAAAACACTGTGTAGAAATGGATCGATAGAATGGGAAAGTTCAAATGCACCTTTGCGTGCAGTTCATTGTTGCAGCATTTCTTGATTTGATGATTTATTGAATCGTGTTGGAAAACGTGATAGTGTTTCAGAAATTATAAATTCGGACTTTTCTAGATTTGTTATCGTTATTGTTTTAATTACCGTTATTGTAGCTAGAGATGGGCTTTTTCAAAAGCAATATTGCGATCGTAATTGGTGTTATAGGCAACCAACTATTTAATTGTAATGCACACTAATTGTTGGTTGTCTATATTAAAGCAATTGCTATCGCGATATAGCAGTAGCAGTAGCACTGTTATTGAAAAATCGGACTAATTGGAGCTTCGTAACGAGAATCGGGCACTTACTCAAGACAAACGGAAGCTCGTCAAATTTCAGTCGAGTATTCAGATTTTAAACTATTAAAAATTTGATACGTTTTGACGAACTGGTATCCCAAATTTTGAAGTCTACCTGCTAAATTGGACTTTCACTGTCCAAAATTATAGATTCTACCTACTTAACATTGAAGATATCTTAAATTGAACACTTTAAGATGCGATTTGGCTCTATTTTGTTATTGTTAACCGAATTTAATGGTTAATAGGCTAAAATTTTGACCGATTTCGAGCTAGTTCTTAGCAAATTTTGTTAAGGAATCTCCATCGAAGAAGATTTACTCGATTTAGTTAATTTTCTAAATAAATTACAGTTTCTGTTTTCTTCTCTCAAATTAGAGCGCGATTTCTGGTTATGGTACTGCTTAACTTGATTTTTCCGCCGTTTCTCTGATACTCCCCGACTTTGATGGATAAAATCGAATTTCTCTTGCCGCATTCTCTCGTTTCCTAGTACGATTTACAGTTCGCTTATGGATAATTTTGTTGCGGAAATGAAGCTATTTTAGAAAATCTGTTCCCTCGTTATTCTTTTTACAATGTAAGTATGTGTTGTAATAATTTGGCGGTAGACATTCAGTAACAAATAACTTGATAATAATGTTTACGATATACATAATACGGCACATTTAGCGGTATAATAGCAGCTGACGCCTGAAATAATATTACCCAGATTCCGGTTGTTGTACGCCCAGCTTTCTGCCGCATAAATTATTCACGACGAAATCGTCGAGTTTATTCGAACTTTCTATACTGGAAATTTCTTCTTAATGTTAACGGAAGGTGTGTACAACCGATCAAAATTCCGGTGGTATTGTTCAATAAATTTGCCAATGATGTAAGGTTATATATGTGCGCGAAAATTGATTTTCACGCAACTTTTTGTTCGTGTTGCTATAATTATCGTGCCTAGAGAATAGAGTTTTTTGTGGTGATTAGTATCATATTAATAGCTAGTTTAATAGCACATAAGCCCCTTCACGATCAAGACGTGTTGGAAGTTTCTTTAGGGTGAGTTTATCACATAATATGATAAAATCATATTGTTGATTATAACACGTTTAACGACGATTTTAATTAGTTTTAATTGAAATGTGTTGTTTTACATCAACGAAACTGGAATTAGACTTCTTACAATAGCAGAATTTCCATTGATCGCTTCTTTGTCTTCTTTATATATTGTAGTAAGACGTGTAATACAACCGATTTTGATTCGATAATATTGTAATAATCGTATTATAAATGCATTTATCTAACAAACTGGTTGACTGTTTCATGGTTCTTTAATAGAACGCAAATATCGATAAATGAAAATAGAATAATGCGATTGAATTTGCTTTTGAAGAGACTTCCGAATGAGGACGACAACGATAAAAACCAACAACAAATCGGAATCACATCGCTTCAATAAAACTGATTTTTCTTCATTGAGAAATTCGTCGTCAAGAGCCGTGTGATTCGTTAGTTCATTACAAAGTTTTCCAAGATTTCTTCGTCTAGATAAAGATATTTGCCAACAATTGTGCATACCTATAAGCATTCTTGAACAAGTCAAACGTAATTCCAAAGAGAACCTCTAATTATGTTCAAATTTGCATTCATAAGACACCGCAAAGCTCATTCTTCATATTCACTCAACAAAACATATGAACTCGTTTATCCTTATAAACGTACGAATATAGAACAGAATGGGAATAGAGTTGGACTGCGGTTGTACACTACAACAACTAGAATTGTGAAACCTTCAGTAATTCCTTTAGGAGCACATTTCATGAAGAAAATACTCTCTAGACCATTTAAACGATGTAAATCACCTCCTTATTTTTACTCTAATACTCTACGGACTTGCGGTATTCTTTTTTAATGTGTCCCCAACATTCCTAAATCTCACTACCGTGAAACTCCATTTTAACTATTCTATATAATTTAATATAACCAATAATCTTGTAAACATAAATTTTCATTTTAAATCGAGTTTTTTTATATTGCCATCGATTCAATCTAAATTATATTACACAGATTGATGTGATTGAAATAAATTTAATAAAGTAACATCAATGGCTGGCTCATCTTGCTCTAGGTTCCAACATAATTGAAAATCTGTCTTCAGACCTCATTAAATACGAGTAAAGTTGCTATCATGTTGTACCAATCTAGCGATTTCCTTTAATAGAATTTCGCGGTATTTTCGTAGATGATTTTCAATGAATTGTTGAGTACACAGAACTACTGAAGCGCCACTGCTGGTACTATTGGAAAGGACGCAATTTCTTGGACTTCCGGCAAAATTGGGTACGAGGCACATGAGCGAGAAACCACGCAACTATCTGCGAAATTGTCATAAATTCCTCAATTTGTATTTTTCAACAAATAACTCCCTTGCGTTTTGAAATTTTAAGTCCAATACAATTTATCTTCAAATACCGCGTCAAAAAGACACAAGAAGAAACTCGTTAATAACTCATATTTTGGGTAGAAAAGTTGCAAATTTTTCACAGCGTTCCTAATTTTGACAAGTGTTTTTTAACTTCGAATTAACGAACTTTCTGAGCAGAAAACTTGCAAATGTCGATCGAATCATGAATTAAAAATGTTGAATTAAGTGTTGGAATAATTTCCGCCCAATTTCCAGGTAATTCGGCACAAAATCAAAATTCTCCCACTCATCCCATCATCAATAAACAAACAAAAAGCCGGTGATCTGTCCGTTGTAACGTTAATTTGGAAAGTTCGATAAAAAATCCCGGGGGGCAAGAAAGTAATCGTTTCTTCAGCCTAATTCCCAGTCTCCACGTATTGATTTTTCATTGTCTACTAATTAGGTTGTACTGTAGTCAATCGGGAAATTGATTAACAACAAAACACGAATCACATCAAACGGGGTTGTAAAAAATAACAATTAGAAACGAAACAGCAGTGATTAATGTTTGAATAATTGAACGTCTTGTTCGTTTTTATGTATGGACATGTTTTATAAAATATCAGCCGAGTGAGATTAAATAATGGCAAAAAATTCTTTTCATGTTCAGCCTTCTTTTACAAGCCAACTTTCCTCACTCTTTAATTTAATTAATATTTTAAAGCGATCATTTATCTTCGTAATTGATGATTCCTAAATTAATGTTTAATTACTCGGAACATTTTACCTAATGATTACAAAAAATATATACATATACACATATAAATTCGTTGGGTTTTATTGTAAAAATCCCCGGGGATTTGTTAGCGATTAATTTCTTCAAACTTGTAATTTTGGGGTAACTGGAAACACTCGAATAATTTAATTGGACTTACCAACAATCGTTCAAATTTCAGCTAAACTACTTAAAGTTATCACTATCTTTATGCCAAATTTTTGCACCGATAAAGTAAGAGTATCTTCTAGACGCATGCTAAATATTTGACATCTGTGCCTTACGCAATATACTTCTCTTTAAAAATCGCAACTTAGCCCACTAGTTGTAATAGCAATTAGTAGTTTGAAATTGTAAAAGATTGTTGGGAGTTAAATTGATTAAGAGTTTCGCTTGAGAAGCAGTTAGCATTTTTCTCCATTCTTTGTAAATTAACAATCTTTGTTCGATAGACGTATGACTTGATCATTTTAGACGCTGTTTTCCGAAAAATGGAAAAGAAAATTCAAACTGGAATGGGTTGGCCAAGAAGCCGTAACTTTTCTTGATCTACCTATATGTGTTTCATTTCATTTTATTGATTATACAGGCAGTTGTACTACTGAATGCTAACACACTTTTTTGACTAAAAATACGGTTTTTCGCAAATATCGGAAAATTCCGTTTGATTTTCCAAATTTCATGGGGTTAAGGACGTACAAAATTGAATTCTGAATCGAATGAGATAAGTCCCATTTCGATATCTTTTGTCGTTATTACCCTGTTCTAGTGAGAAATGCAAAAATTTATGGATTGAAAGATGGGTGACATCAAAAAAATGTCTTTAATTGGTAGTTTTGTTCGGTAAAACAGGAAGTAAAGGATTTTCCGCAGATGTGCTTTTTATATAAATTGTGTTATTTGTAGCGATACTTTTTTATATCGAAGCTTTATAAATGGGAATAAATCTGCTGGATAAATCATTATGAATTTGTTACACTTAAAATCCAGCCGGATACATATGTAAAGATATAAAATTACAAAATTGCCATCAATATTTATGGTATTATTACATTAAAACCGATTAATCAGACAAAAGCTAATGTTTTAGATAATGTCAGAATTAGAAACATTGCAACAATACGGATACAATATTTCCATTTTTCGCCGACAAGCGGTTATCCGTCTTTCTCAAAAGGAAAAACGACTGCTACCATTCTATGTGTAATGCTGATAAATAGTCCCAGATTAAAACGTGTATATAAACATTGTTTTCGGTTGATTTTCGTGGTGAAACACAGCCGAATTTCTTTCACTCCTTGTGTTAGAACAAGACGCCCATTTATAACATTGCCTACCGTTTTAAACATCTTCAAATATTAAATTATAAGGATTAGACTACAATTTATCTAGATTTATATTGTTAACCGTGAAATATTCCGGTTTTTCTTTACATCATGGCTTGTATTTGATTAAGTTTACAGTTGTGAAAAAGATGCAATTTCTGTTGCAGTCCCGCCCGAACAACCGACGATTCTCGACAAATGGGGCCGTCAACTCAACGGTACAGTTGGTCCGCACGAAGAGGGCGATGAGATATCTTTAACATGCCGGACAGTTGGTGGACATCCACAGCCTGTTGTGCGTTGGCTGGTCAATGCGGCCGTTGTTGACGATCAACCTGAACATAATGCCGGTGATGTTATTGAGAACAAACTAGAATGGCAACGTGTTACACGCAAAGACCTCGATGCTATCTTTACATGTCAGGCTGTCAATACGATGTTGACAGAACCGAAAGTCGCTTCAGTTATCCTAGATTTGCAATGTAAATCTTCATAATTAAATCGTAATTAAGATTAATTTGATTTGTTTTTAGTGAAACCATTAACGGCTAGAATTATAGCAAAAGATGGTCCGTTGGTGGCTGAGAAACGCTACGAAGTGACTTGTGAATCGGCTGGCTCCCGACCGCCAGCTATCATCACTTGGTATAAAGGCAAACGCCCTTTACGCAGAACGAAGGTAATGATAATAATAATGACGGTCTGTGACTTATCTGGGAACGTGTCAATTTTCCATCTTGACAAGACTAATCCATTCGTGTCACTATTGTTGCCCTTTCTCAGTCTGGCTCACTGTATTTGTTCATGCCATTTAGAATATTTTATGGAAGCAAATCTACTATCTATATAATCGTTTCAGCCCATTACTCTCCAACTCTATCTATCTCACTTACACCAATAGATATAGACGTATAATCATAGTTATATTCGTTGCCAACAACGGTAAAGAAAAGTCGATTGAATTCCTACAGAGTATCAAGATATTTTCGTTTAACTCTCCATTAAAATATATAATGGATGGGAGTTAAACGGGGAATGAGTGGATAGCAAGCAAGATAGAAGGCATTTTCGAAATAAATACAAGTCTTACAAATTGAATTGTTTCAATGTATTGAACAGGTAGTTGAATTTGCATACAAAAAGCGTCATTTAATATCTGAACTTGCTTGTATCTTCATTAAAAATCATTGCAAATGTTCCTCGATTGATACAGAAATGAAATGAATTTCCATCAAATAAATCAGGCATGAAAAAGGCGAATTGTCTTGAAAAAAGAACGTAAACTCACGAGTTTGTCGTTTAATGTTTCAACAAATTTGATAATACAGATAGCTGCTGTTTTAAAAAAATTAACTCTATTTTTAGGGGACTTACTTTCGATAAGTCTCATTTCAGGGGGTCAAGACTTTATGTATAGCAAATTTTGGAAATATCTGCTATATAGTTTTGAAGAGAAGCGTAAAAAGGTGTTTTTTTTTTATTTGAAGAAGCGGTTTTGCTTCATTTTTTTATCACATAGGACTAGTTTTGGCTGAACTTACAATTTTTGCAAAAAGTAAAATTTTCAAAATCAAAGAGATTCAAGCAAATAAGATTTTTTTCAAATAACTCCAAAACGCTAAAAGATATCGAAATGCTATTCTGAGGGGCCTTCACTATTCCAAAGAACTTCACTTTAGAGGCTATGCGCGTGGTTTTTTTGGATATTTGTGAAAGAGACAAGTATTGTTTGTATTTTTACCCGGTTTGGAGATTTTTTGGCACTATTTCTAGACATCAAAGTGAAACTTTTAGTATTCAATTAAAAAATCAAGTAGACTAACATTTCAAGCATGTATAGCAAGTATTGTGAATTGATATAGAGATTGATGAATAGATTTTCGTACACGTTGAAAGCATTACAAGAGTCGCTTCAGAATGTTGTAATAATTAAACGCGAGCAAATTGTACGAGACACACGTATGTTCGTTGATGCAAGAACATAAAGAGTTTTAAGGGTTTGAAGCTCAAACGTTTCGTTAGTCCAACACAAGTGGTAATGTAATTAATCGCTTTATGTTCTCAACCTCCTTTAAACTCCATTGTGTATTATAAAATAGGTTGTTCACTACTAAATACGCACATTTTCAATTATGTTCTAGAAAGAACGCAATCTATTCGATTTATTTGCTTTGATATGAAATTAATTGATAACCATAAATCTAAACTAACAATAACAACAACTTTCGTTGTAGTTTTTCGGTTGTTCATCATAACTTCCTATTTTAATAATTTCGAAACTCTTGGCAGAAATCCTCGTATAAAAGTAAACTTTTCATTTCATCGTACCGTTGCGGCAACGAATATTCAAATAATATAGCTCTACTTTAAAATTTAAATTAATTGGTCTATAATTCCTCATTTATTTTCAGCAAGAAACGCGAGAAAATGTAACAATAAGTGAGTTAAGTTTCGTACCGACGACCGAGGATGATGGAAAATCCATAACATGCCGGGCTGAAAATCCCAACGTTACAGGATTGTTCCTTGAAACGTCATGGAAAATTGACGTTGTCTGTAAGTATTGTTAATCTTTTAGTGTTAATTTTCATTAGTCGCATAGATTTATCAATGTTGGTGTTTTATACGAATAGAATCATCTATTCGGTCGAATTAATGCAAGTTCTGTTCCTTTACTGTAAAGTTTCGGGGCTATTCAATAGTTGGTGAAGGCGAGCTACTCTGAACTTTGTTCGTAAGTCGATAGTAATTTTTCATTTCCAACCTGATTGTAATTAAAGTTTCATTAGTGTACTTTAGTGAAAGCTTTTTTAATTACTTCAAATGTATTGTAAAAAGTAAAGCAGTTTTTTAATTATCTCCATACGGTCCTTGTAATTACTTCATATTAAATAGTTGTATTCTAAATGGAAACACCAAAAAAAAATTAAATGTTTAATGAAAGAGAAATGCGGAATTTTAATTAAAATTAACGAAATATCAAAGAAATTTCCCGTTTAGGAATTCTTTTGACACAGTTTTTTGTACCGGTGATGAAAAATGTTAAGTTAATAAATACCAGGAACCACCTGCCGTTGATAAGATTTCCTTCTCAATAAGTTTGTAAATCGAACAAGAATCTGAAATTGAGAAGGTGTAACAAACGAGTCTAATGTTTCTTTTCTGTTCTCGTTGAGAAAATGTTTGAATTAGGAAGGCGCTCTTGCTCCTTTGTTATTGTTTTCTCTTCCGACCATACAAATTTCGTACAACAATGTTGAAATTCGCAATACTACCCCCACAGTTTCTCAAACCAATTTTCTTCAACCTTCTGTCACAAAGCGTAGCGTTTCATTGCGGAATCTGTTCATTTTCTTCGGCTATTGTTTATGAATCCTCAACAGAATACGTTGGCACTAACACATAAAACCGGTCTATCAATGATTTATATGTCTCAAGGAAGAGTTTTTGCTGTCATACTGTTGACAATGGTTTATTGTTTCAGACCCCCCGCAAGTATCGCTCCATCTCGGCAGTACACTCAATGCTGATGACATCAAGGAAGGTGATGATGTCTATTTTGAATGTCGTGTCACGGCCAATCCGCATTGGAGGAAACTCACTTGGTTGCACAATGTAAGTCGAATAAAATTTGCAATATTGTTTGATTACAACTTGTTGAATTTATTGCTTTTTTGTAATGTTGTACTGTCGAATATTTCCGTTATGAAATCTGTCAATTTGTATCGAATGTTTGTGTCTCTTTGATGGAAACTACAATGGAACCGGCATTCCTATAGTGTTTCTACACCATTCGCTCCTTCTGTTCGTTCATAGTTCATTAAATTTCCCATCTCTCTCCTTTATCAATCTATGACTATCGATTCTGTGTCGGTTCATAACGTTCATGTTTCACAGTAAAACCGATAATCGTGAAAGTCATTTCTGTATATAAATATATGATCTATAATGAAAACCACAATTTCCTGATATTTTCTGATTCAACTATATACATTTTATATTCTTGTCAAGACACGCTTGTATTTTATTTATAAAACGAGAACACAACAAAACACGTGTATCCATAAAAACCTATTAATTTTTGTTAGAGCATGATGATAAAGTGTGGATTTATATTTTTAATGGGAAATACCATAAATTGGAATTCTGCCACGTACTCATCCTCGCCCCTCTCTTCTATATCGCGCACTTTTCTAACGTTTTACATTATAGACGAGAAAAAAACACCAGCGTAACAAGGATCCTAAATCATAGCTGTGGAGTTTATGCACTCTGTTTAATTGAAGTCCGGAAACACCAGACCTTTTCACAGTATAGATATGAGTGTTTTTTCCCTACTTCTTCTCTAATGTGGATGGAAAGCAGTCATTTATAGAAGTTCACATCTATAACGAAGAGAAACACGTATGAATAACCGGCACAAATAAATTAAAAACCACCATAGAAATATCATAGAATGGTCTATGTAGATAACGAATAATGCGGTTATTGAATCGATCGAAAATAAAATCTAGCAGAATCGTTGCTAAATCCACTAGACGGAGTTTTAGAAAATTACAAACAGATTGTTATAAAGGCTTATAAATATCTTTGTGAGGAGTTATGGAAATATTAACGATCATTATTTCTTTGAACACATTTTTGAATCGACATAATCGCTGCATCTCTATTCCATCTGTAAATTCCTAACAATCGTTTATTAAATTGACACAGTGGACTCTGAAAGTATACACCGGAACAATTTGAAAAATATCTAAAATCCCCAAAATTTGGACCACGAAACTCCTCGGGAAGTTTGGCAAAAACGGCTTTATCGGCAACATCAAAACTTTCATCGATGAGTTGTACAAGTGATTTAACTCTGAATGACTAGAAGATCCGGATTATTAATATTTGTTTGTGTTTGTATATGGGAAAGATTATCAGAATATTTTTCTGAGGTATCGATAAAAATTAAATTGTACTAGCCATTCGCCTCCCTCTTCACCTAAACGAACTCTTTGTCACTCAGTATGAATGTGCGATCGATAATTGATAAATTCGGTTATTGAAAGTTTGCTTTTCTTTAAATTAATAAACATTATTTATCAAACTTTCTTTTAAATGACCGCAAACTCCTTAAAAAAGACAAAATTCATGTGCCGTAGAGAAATTATTCATTCTAAGGCTGTAAAATGATTCTTCTACCCATTAGGGACTGTAGTGAAACTACTAAATTACTGTAAACTAACAATACCGACAGGGAGGCGAAGGATTTGGGCATTTCAATGGTTCACATTCAATCTCAGCGTTCATTTTTTAGTCTAATGGGGAAATTTTAAAAATCTAAACGTTATGAACCTTATATTTACTCAAAAATTGGAGAGCATAGTCAAAATCATCTCCAAAGAGCTCTTTATCTCAAAAAGTATGCTCCATTTTCTTTAGTACGTAGAATTACGGTGCAATGGATGGTTATAGGCTAATCTCTGTCCCATCTGCAAGTTCTAACAATAATTCATTAAATTGACAATATTGACACTAATATAGCCATGCTGTAGTAATTCTAGAAAATCGAATGCTGTAAAGTCTTAACACCCGCAAGCTATACAGTTTAAATTCTCTTGTTGTTATAGCTACCCTTGTGTACTCAATTTCAAAGTATAGAACACGTTTCAATAAGTATTCCCCCTTACAGCGATACATCATCCACGATTTGAGTATAAAATATAAGAATCAATAGCAAACTGACGGATCTTTTGAAAGATGCTTTTGTTGTTGTTGTTGTTGTTATTTGTCATACTCTCCCAATAGAGTTTGTTTGATTTTAAGCATCCTGTAAGGCTTCCCAACAACACGTGTGCACAATTGATTGAAGATAATTGAGAACATGTGTAGCTTAAAGCGATAGATATCTTCTACATAATTCACGATAATTTATATTGTTGGCCTTCTAAATTAGTTTTCAATAATGCGAATTCTTGTGCAATTTTTTTCCAAAATCCATTTTTCTTAATATTTTCGCTAAAGCGAGTCTTTCATTAATATCTTCAACATTAATTAAAGTTTTTCGTAACAATATAAATAGAGCATTTTGGTGCGAGCTGTGTTTAACGAGCGAAATTTCCGCGGTTTACCTTCAACTTTCTGATATTTCCTCCTCAGATGGAAGGTCTGAAATTTAATAAAAAGCATCTGTTAGGATCTCATATTTTTAATAAAAGCCGAATCAATATTCGTTATGTGTGTTGTAAAAATTTCGCTTATCAAAGCAAATTACACTTGTACGAAGATAATGAACGGCGTCTGTTCCTCATCCTACGGCAATTTTTAGGTAGAACATGGTGCATTAGGGCTGTTTTGAAACATTAATGACACGTTGTCAATACGTTTCATCTTTCACTTAATATGACAGTTTGAGTACCAACTGACAAACACCAATATTTTATATCGGCTACATTTTAACGAAAATATCGATGTGTATTTGTGTTTTTAAAGTTTAATATTTGATAACATCTGCAGTCGACGCTGATTTTGCAACCGAATACAATTTTAATATTTCAATAAATCGTAACATGTGGGATTAGAATAGATTACGATTGGATTAAGTTTAGGGATAATCGACATAACGTGGAAATTATGTGCTATAATTCCTATAAAAATTCCACAATAAACGCGAAACAACAATAGAAAAGAAGTGAGGGTCTGTTATTTACAAATATTATTGCTACAGCGAAGTAAATTTTAACTTTCTTTATAAAAAAATGAACGTTACATACAACATTGTATACAAGACAACAATAGACTGAAATACGATTTTTTCCCAACAAAGAATAATAACACTAGGGTTCTTGTTCTTTTATTTTCAAGAAAAATTAGTTAGTGTTTAGATATTATTAATAACAAGAATCCAGCCAATATTTCAGCAATCTCTACAGAGTCAAACTTTGAGTAGCAAGTTTAAAAGTGTGTAATCTACTTTCGCTTAAAATTCGTCTTTGACAAATTATGTATCCTTTAATTGTATGTAAAGATAAGAGCGAATTGAAAAAGTTTTATCTGTTAAAGAATTCATAAGCTTTTAAAACTTTCACAACTTTAAAGTACCCAAAATCTTCCAGTTGAACCTTTGTTTTAAAAATTTTAACTCTATAAAGCTTTCCATTACGTTACTCGTACTACATTTGTTACCGAAATCCGTTCTAATTCCCTAATGTCGGAGAATCATGAATAATAAAAAAACAACACGAATAGAAAAACTACAAATCATAAACAATATAAATAGAATTGGAATTGAAATCAGACCCGCCACTATTTCAAGCCAAGTTAATGGTGTGATCCTTACAGACGAATCGTATTAATGAACAGATAAAATGGAAAAAACGGGTCGGTTTCGGTGAAAAATACATCAGCGGTCTCTATTTTTGTGGCGCTGTTTTTTTTCTCTTTGGTTAGCTAAAAGGGCGGGTTTTGCTGGTACACAATTGGAACTGGCATCATTCGATGTCTCAGATAATTAAAGATAATCCGTCTTTCCTGGTATCCGTGATGAAACGCGTGTCATGGACTCTGATAAAGTCACGGACATGCGGGACGTAATTGCTACATTCCCTACTACTAGACAGTGGGGTAGTGGCAAAAACTAGTATAGGAGAGCGATAAATAAAGGCTTGATTTGATGTGGTGATCTTTAGTGTTTTGGGCTTAATGAACGTCTAGCTCGTTTGTTGTATTTATTCATTTAAAATCAATAGATTGGTGTAAAATGGTGGAGGCGCCGAGGGAATATATGGATTATTTCAAAGTTTCATTGATGAATGTATATCTCATATTGATTTGTTATTCTTTTGAAAGCATTTTGTTGTTTTATTAACTAAATGCATGTAAAATCAGCATTAAGCATTTATTTCATTTTCAGGGCTCTGTACTCTACCACAATATGTCCGGCCGTATTATCCACAGTAATCAGAGTCTGGTCTTGCAGAAAGTAACAAGACAAAGTGCTGGTAGATACGTCTGCTCGGCTGTCAACAGTGAAGGTGAAACGTTAAGCAACGAGTTAAACTTTCGTGTACAATGTAAGTGGAATTTATCTACAATTTCCTCTATACAAATCTATTATTTGATGACCGATCTAAAAACACTTTGGTGAAATTTTAGCTTTGTAACTCATCGTTTTTGATAATTTTTCGCTTTTGTTATTACATTATAGAAACAACGTAAATCTTTTCTATTCTTCCAGAATAAAATTGGGAAAAATTAGAAAACTCAATGCTCGGGCCATTCTTTTTGACCAATTTCCAATTGACCTGCAAAGCTCTAATTTTGCTACAATTTCTCCAAAAAAACTCCCAAATTAACCTATAATTGGAGTCGAGGAACTTATAGACAGAAGATGCTTTAATTTTGTGATTTCATCACGTTCTAGAATAAATCTCTAAGTTCCACGCTATTATACGTAAGAAAATCAAAATGAGCTACATGGTCCAAGTTTTTCTACCAATTTTGAAGTATTTCCCAAATCACCCACAGGTTTCTGAATCTTCCAGTTTAGATTAGCAGTCTTTATTTGAATTAACTATTGAATTAATTTTATTTTTGTGCCTTCCCTGTGAATCACTTGATTCACTTTAGAAGAGTTTATAATGTTTGCAAACATTGATATCAAGTTTTAACTAAATATCAAGAGAGTTTATAATATATTACAATATAACAGTGTTATACGTTAAGTTCAACTTAGTAACATCTTATTATAACACGCCACTAAGTTAAATTTAATAGGCTATCACGTAATTTCTATAACTAACTGTTAATCTAATATCTATTGACTTATATTTAGATCAATTACATTTCTAATTCTAAACATTTGTACTAATCGAACTAATTCATTATTAGTGGTAGTTTATTGCATCTAAACATGGTCGATTATTTTAATGGCAAAGGGTGATTTAGTTGTTCGTTAATTGTCTAAATGTGCAACCGCAATTATAAAATAATTATATTGAACACTACAATAGACCATAAAATATGCGGTCTTTAGCGTAAATTCTGTCGACTTCTTTTCGATACTCGATAATCTTCAACTTTTTATAAATAACCTAGATTCATGGGGATTATCAACTGATTCTGAAAATTACAAGCACGAGAATTTGCGACAAAAACCAAAATTTTTTCGATCGTACTGTTTTAGGAATCTAAAATAAAAATCATGGTTTTGGGGATTTTTCGCTTTTTTTCAAAAACTACCCGATAGATTTCTTTAAAATTTAGCAGAAATGACGCTCTGGCCGGTATTGAGCTATGATAATTTTTCCAGAATTTTTGAACGAGTGGTTTCAATTTTCATTAAAGTTCCACTTTTGATACTAGTGTAGTGCAATAATTAAATAAATTTACTATTATTACTAATTAAAATGACTCCTATTCGGTTAAAACTTTCGAATTTACTTCTTTTGCTTTTGACTTGACTGTCAAACGCAGTAAATACCTCAGTGGACGTTTATTTAAACTTTTTTAGGCTCTATTTTAAACTTCAAGATCGTTTTAAATAATCACTAATTCAATGACTGTAATTAAGACAGTTTGTCAGGTCAGGTGAGTGTGAAATTTCCATTTCACCAATAATCAATAGTTTAGAAGCTTTGAAAGTTGTAAATAAACACGATTTTATAGAATCATTTCAGACAAGTTTTATACTAAAAGTATTTAAGTTGCAACGATTCTGTTGTCGATATATGAAAGTAAACATTAAAATTTAATCCGTGTAATGTTTCCAAGTTGTAATTTCTTTGGTGTTCTCGCTTTTTTCCCCTTTATTCTTTGTCTCTTATGAATGGTGGAACGTCAAACGACATGACGTGAACAAATTGTGACATTAAATATAGATTGAACCGCAATAGCAACAGCAATACCAGCAGGAAATATATTAACACGACTGTTAGATTACTTTTTCGAATATTAAGCTACTAACAACAATTTCTAGGTCTATACATACATATTGCTCCCTATTTATAAATCATTCTGTACAATAAAATAGTTATTTCCTGAGAGCGTTTCTTAACGTTGATAATATTGAACTTTCGTTACATCAAATTGTCGACTTGCCAAATTTGGAGCTCGTAACCCTTTCGGAAGCTGGCCGAAAACACTAATTTTGATCAATATCGAAATTTTTGAATATAACTCAGAGTAACTGTAACTCACAGTAAATGTAATCCATTTTTGACGCATGTAACTCGTTGGAAATGAACGTTTTTTGGCAAACGTTCAAATGAGTTACAAGTTGCTAATTTTGCAGAAATAATCACCAAGTTTTCGACATATTTTTGAATTCTTTGCTGAATTAGCCATGATGGTCAACAATTGAAGGACTTGCAAATGCAAATTTGAGTAGTTCCGGTCTGAATTATGTTTGTACCATCTAAAATTCATTACTAAAATCAAATCGTAGTTGGATTTTCAAACAAAACATCTGCAACTTCCCCAATTATGCTACTTGATGAAGTTTCTATAAATGTTACATGACAGTTACATTCAAGTTAACACACACATATATCCCTTATTGTCATATTTGTGGACCAACTGCGATCGCTTTAAGTGATTTTCTGCGTTCATTTCCTTCGAAACGTTTACTTAAAACTACAATACTGCATTGAATTCATTGTAATTTGAACTTCTGTAAATCTTTGGATATTTATACGGTTGTGTTTATTTAATGGTAGAATTATCAAGGGAGAACAGAAACTGTCCTGGTCACAGTAATACATCACTTGTGTTTTGACAGATAGCCGCCTCATGGGCCGCTTCTACTATCCTAATGGAGCATTCTATAAAAGATAATAAATGAAAGAAACAGTTTCTAAATACGCTAAAAATCGATTCTAGATAGAAATCACCACTGTAATTGTTTGTAAGAGAATTTAAAAAAAAGGGAAAATGATAAAAATGTAGTTGTTATTGTTACAAATGACGTTAGCAAATGAGACACTCATTATATGAGCACATATACCCATGAGTATAGTAATGACTCCTTTCAAGGGACTAAACCAAAGTAGTAGACAGTTAGTAACAATAACAAAGACATCTAGCAATCATTTTAACGGCCATTTGCATCCTGTTGTTCTCGTTCCGTTTGTATCTGTCTATTACCGTAACGAGGCAAAATAACGCATCGTTAAACACATCGAATAAAACATCCACCTATTTCTATTTTAGTCTTTTTATAGTAGAAATCATATATATGTGTATCTAATGTTGGTAAAATATCTCAAACCAATATCTTTATAGAATTTTACCTTCGACACTAACGAGCAACATTCAACAAAACGGATATTACATAATTTGTTTACTTATAGTACAGCAAACATAAATGATGGATGTCTTTATTTAGAATTTTCAGCAAACAAAACAATTTAATGTTTGACAAAAGAAATTGCTTATAAATCAAACAATAATTGCATACTTTCAATGGAATTGATTGATCTCGTTTTGCTCCAACAACTCGCCTTAAATCCACTGTCTTCTCGTGTACGTTTAACGACAACACCGAAGCTATTAGTGGCCGATATGGCTTATTGATTGCACACACAAGGGTTGTTGTCGAGACAGGATCAAGCAACGATAACAGTCCTGCTGTTTGTGTATGTGTGAATTGCGACAAGATTCCCGAAAGCTATACAGAACAGCCCCTTTTTGATCATAACCGGAACTACCCAACGGCTATTCTACTCTGCAATTAACTACAGCAATGTTAGTTCGATATTGAACTTGTCTTATAAGAAGAAACGCAAACATTGAAATGTAAACAAAATGTATAATATCGAGTTTACTATTAGATTCGCTTAGAGATTAAGGCTGACGCTGGAAGTAAACGATTATAGGTATACCAATCCCATTAGAAACTTTGGTCAAAATATCTTGAAAACGGCAAAAGATATCGAGATGGTAGATATCCCATTCGACTCTAAATACGAATCTCTACCGCAAAGAGCCTATACTATTTGGAAAACCTGATTGAATTTTCTGATAATTGTGAAAAACCGCATTTTCATGTTAGCCAAAATTACTCAATGTATAGTCAATGAAATGAAATCAAGTTCGTATAGGTAGATAGAGAAAAGTTAAGGCTAGTTCAACGTCGTAATTTTAGCCTCCAAAGAGGCTCGATTTTTGCAAGCAGTTTATTTCTAATGAACCGGATATTGTTTGATTATGATTGCAGATGCTCCGACTTGTAAGCACGAAAGGATCATGGTGGTCGGTGCATCGAGGGGTGAGAGTGTTGATATTGTTTGTGAAGTGGAAGCAGATCCGCCGGCAAAAACTTATCGATGGAAATTCAACAATTCTGGTGAAACGCTGGATGTGGCCGCTGAACGTTTTGCTAAAACAAGTAACGGAACTATTAGTGTTCTACGTTATACGCCAGTTTCAGAACTAGATTATGGATCCTTATCCTGCTGGGCCGTCAACTCGGTTGGTCATCAAATTAATCCTTGCGTGTTTCAAGTTGTCGCTGCAGGTTAGTGTTTTTGACATCTGCCAACGTTCAGAAAAGTTGTGTTATAACTATAGGTTTTGTCACATTGAACTAGCCAGTTATTTATTATATAAATACCGTAAAGACAATAACAGACAATATAGTAAATCGTATCGATTCGTTTTCTATTTTTATTTCAATAGAGATTTAAAAAAAAGATAAGTAACATAAAGAACATGTTGTCAATTGCAGGCAAACCATTTCCAGTAAGGAATTGTTCATTGTCGAACGAGACAAGTAGTTCAGTTGAAGTTACATGTTTACCAGGATATGATGGTGGATTACCGCAATATTTCCTTTTAGAATTGTACTCATCGAATTCAGCAATTCCTCGATATAATTTGACAGCCAACAATGAACCGTACTTTTTCCTAGACAATCTTGAAGCGGACGTCACTTTTCGCATTGTTGTATTTGCTGTTAATGCTAAAGGCCGCAGTAATGGTGTTGTTCTTGAAGAGATTACATTCAAAGGTGCTGAGAAACGGACAGGTAAGACTAACAAAAATTACCTACAAATAGACAAATAGAACAATGTGAATGATAAAATAACAAAAGCCATTAAAAGTACAATCAAGAAAATTTGACATGGTCGAGTTAATTTTAATACACAGTAAAGCAATACAATTTCATTAGAAAACTAGGCGAGAACTGCAGTTAAGTTGCTCGAAGATTGTTTCCTAGCTCCCTTTACTAAGAAACATTAAACGTAGCCTTCTGATTAATTCATTTCGAGTTTTATTAGAATGCCAACTTATTTGGCAACACATATACCGGGTGGACAACGCAATTTAGCCTATGGCTTTGTGAGCGTAGGTCGGCTTCTTATTTCAACTCTGTAATCTGCATTGCCGACAAGCTATTGAAACAAGAGTAGAACAATAAGCTGACCTACGTTCACACCTACTGCGAGCTGAAATAGCGTTGTACACTATTTACTTTTATATGAAGGAATATCTAATTTTAGATGCCTTTAATGGAAATTTATTGATGTTTTTAGTGTCATAAGTGCAAGTCTAATATCGATATCAATTATTTCTCCATTTCCAAACTAAAATTGTATTACATCTAGAGAACACTGACTATAAATTGAGTGAAATATAAGTAAACTATTAGAAATATCAATAATTCAATAAAGCACAAAATGATAGAATCAGAGAAGACATTAACTAAATCGAAGCAATTTCTATTTATATTTATGTCGAACTAATTTAAAATCAATGAGTACATTCGATTTTAGCGTTTAAATCGTTTTCTGCGATTTAATTTTGTAACAAGACGTTCTATCATGAAATATAGTTGACAGAATCTTAAACAACCAGACAATTGTCCAGGAGGAAACAGTAAAGTGCCAAATTTTGGCTTATTGCTGGCGAAAGAACTGCAAAGTTTCTGCTTTAAGATGCGAAATTTTGCTGCATTTCAGCTGTAAAAGCTACTTTTAACCATACAAATACCAAAATAAGACAACTTAACGCATTTGGTAGTCCATTTTAAACTTTAGTGCTAGATTTTATCGCTTTAAAATTGCAGTTTACACAAATTTTGCTACTTGTTGATTAATTTTTTCGCATTTTTGTTGCTTTATCTCAAAATTTAGCATTTAGTGATGGGTAAAATTACAAATGACTCACTCGGAGAGATAATTTTGAAACAAGGTCTTGAATTACATTTCAAGTTTCCTTAAATGCTTAAAATCTCCAAATTTTTGCTATCAAACCATGTAAAAGGGGAAATTTAAACATTTGAGACATTTAGGTGAGGTTTTTGGAGTCTCTATAAATAATATTTAGCTTAAATCTTTGCCAAATATTGCAAATTACTAAAATCCAAATATAAATGTTTGTCAAGTTCGACTAAAAAATAGTCGAAAAGAGGTAACTCTTTTGGTTTATTTTAGAGTCGAATTTTTGATATTTCAAGCCATTATTCAGTTTTCAACGACGCTTGCTACCAAATCGTCTAAATTTTCACGCTTTTAGTGACTTTCACGGCGAATTTCCATTCCCATTTTCAGCGCAAATCATTAATTCCTAGTGAAGCGATTTTAAGATTATTTCCTTTTCCACTAGCAATAATTAGATGATGCAAAAAGTCGAGATTTAGCAAATTCGAGTTGGCTTTTTAACTCGCACTCCTCAAGCGTAAATTGTTCATATTGCAACCCCAGAGGGCATCTTTTACCTCGCTACGCCTCTGTATTGCCCTTAATTACAGGATGTACAACATAATTTAAGCTCGTGAGCGTAGGTCGGCTTCTTATTTCAACTCTGTAATCTGCATTACCGACAAGCTATTAAAATAAGAGCATGTCGGTAAGGTAGATTGCAAAGTTGGAACAAGAAGCTGACCTACGTTCACGAAGCTAGCTTAAATAATGTGGTACACCCTGTAGTTATTACAAACTTAATTAAATAAATCAAATTGTTTGGTTCGATATGATAAGACACAATCGACGGTTAAACAAGATTAACAAGTTTAGTTCGCTCGTGAATTTCACAGGAGATTTCATCAATTTTGACCGGCTAAAGTGAATCTAGGCCGAAAAAAAAAACAATTATAAATTACCAAATTTGATAATAATTGAATGGCTTTTATTTTAAATTAAATCCATAAATACTGATAATTTATTATTGATAATTATTCAAAATATATAAATTATTGCTATGCAATAATTTTAATTGCTGTTGAGGTTAATAATAATAGTAATAATAATAAATACATATGTATTCAATTATACGAATTATCAACGGTTATAATACAATTAACGAGCCCCTTTTGAAAATTAAAACAACATTCATAAACAATTAATCTATTGGGCAATTGTAGAATAACAAAACTATTGTTTAGTCAATTTTTCTCTCAAGCAACACAGATTCCAATATTATTTTTAACACAATAAAGCACGAATTATAAGCCGAATTTTTTAAATATTTCCATCCGAATGGAAACGTTAAAACTGGCCAAATTCTACTCGATTTACTCTTCGTGTGTAGTTTTAAAATATGGATTTTTATTTCTTTTCTACCCACAAATGGGTTCGTATAACGCTAGACTATATTATTTAAAAATAAATCCTATTGGTGAGCGCTTCAAAAATTATCTCAAGAATTTATAGGAAAAACTGGAGATCACTCTAACGAAATTGTGTAAATTTGGGCTCTACCAAATAAATAAAATTTTATAACTTTGACCCACATTTTTTCCCTTCGTTCGCTGCATTTATTGGCAAAATTGAAAATTTCAATTCCAGATTTTAAAGCGTTTGATTCGTTTAAATAAACTCATAATTAACGATAACTACTCCATAAAACTGGACTTAAATTGGTTCAATAATAAATATCTAAGATTCTAAATAATCCAAATCAAAAGATGATCTACTAACTTAAATCTGGCTTAAGATCTTGATAAGACTTCACAACCTTCCGAGATGAAATCTGTAATTATTCGAGTAATTATAAAAGTTTCATTAGTGATAATAATTTTCAGCTTCCATTCTCTATGAGAATCTATTTAAAAATAATAAAATTAATCATTCAACTGGGGACTCTTTTCATTTAGAGCTCCATGACAAAAAAAGATGGTCCTCTAGAGATATTACCATAAAATGATGACTCGAGTAATTACTTTTTTTTCGGTTGTTGTTAATAATCATTAATTCATAGTAGAGTTAATCTAATTATGTCATATTTACAACTTTTTAAATATTCATCCGTTGGCGTGGCAATTTGTAGAGAAACATCAGAAATAGAACGAGGATTAATTACCAATTGGAACCATTTCAAGGGACAAAAAGCGCATATTTTGCGGTATTTTAATCCAAACTAGAGTGGCTATGATTTGATTACGTAGTGTCGTAGATTGATTCATACTTCATTAAATTTGACATTTTAACTGTGAGGTAAAATACCGTTGTACACTCTATATATTTACTAATTTGTTGGTTTGTGGATTGATTATTTTGTATTTGTGATAAAATCTAGTGATAAGAGCCTAATATTTCGCATAGAAAGTATGTGGTGGTTAATATTTTACAACGACTCCGTGGCGCAACGGTAGCGCGTCTGACTCCAGATCAGAAGGTTGCGTGTTCAAATCACGTCGGGGTCACAACTGAACTTTTTCTAATTTTTTCGTATTTTACCCCTTCTTATAGTATTAACGAGATTAATTTTTTGTTGATCCAGATTTTCGTTGGGGAATTATTGGAATTTCAGCATTATTATTATAGGTTATCGTTTTATCTGATTCACGCCCTTACTTCTCCAACTACCCGGTTTCCTCTGTTCGGTTTTGAAGGAAAGGGGTGTGGTCTGTACAATAGAAAGGACAATTACACACAGTTTAGTCTTATCGCTGGCTGGCCCATTATATTCCAACTTCCATTCAATTCCGGCCTAGATGTCAGAATCATTCCAATACAATCCAAGATGGATGGTTCTACTATAGCAAGTCCGCCCTATTAACTTCACCCTTAATGCAAATATCCTGTCGATAAACTGTCTCGTTTCTTAAAAGGTGTGAATCTAGTTGAAGATGGTGAAAATTCGCATGAATCGAATGAATTTCAAATGCCATCAATATTATATTAGCCGATCAGGGTTGTTACTTAAAATAGGAATGATGAGTTAAAAATATATTTTTATCTTCGCCTTGTCTTTGGTGGTTATTCGGGTCGTGTAGCTGTGTCATCTATCATTCAGATTTCCACATGCTTGACGTTTATTTTTTCTTTCTATACCGAATCTACCGAAAATATAAAATGCAAAAATAGCAAAATACGCTTTAGTGTACATGTGAACAACATGTCGGGGGCAAAATAGTGAACAAGAGCGAGAAACATGGTGATATACGATGGAATATTCCTGATTAAAGCCACTTGTGTATAGCCAGTGCGGAACGTTGAACATCATTTTGATGATACATTTTTACATCGTACTTTTTCATTGAATAAAGCCATTTCCGTTTGAAACATGTACAAACATTAAAAGTTCAACGTTTTTTTACTGTGTTGTTAGCTCATTTAAATTCAAATTGTTCCACTTCTGTGTCTTTTATGTGAATTACGGTGAACATTAGCTTATCATGTTGTTAGAATGACATTAGGCGGAATTAAACGGATAAATTCAACAATTGTTACATCACCACTTAATTGAGAAAATGTTGGAAATTGCCCTATTTCAACAAAAAGTCGATTTTTCACGGATGCAATGCACCGAAAATTGCTTTATGTTGTAGTGTGAGTGTGGCTTTTCAATATTACATTTCCGGATAATATTTCACAAACTATCATAGAGAGACGTTGGTCGACGATAAAATTTTAAAATAAAATTTTACGAATATTTTTATTACATCTAGACTAGATCATATGTAAAATAATAATTCTATCAAAGATCGTCGTCCGTTCCACAGTAAACGCCGCCAAAATGAATACTTTTCCATAATATTTACCCCAATGGGGGCTGCAATATTACTTGATAGTTGTCATAAACTATCCCAAACGGAATTCAAACAAATTTATTCAATAATAATATCGGAATTGATATGTGATTATTATTAGAAGCGCTCGTATAAAGATATGGGAATCCGTTTCGATATCAGTTGAGTACGCTAGAAATACTCCACTCTTACATAGACTGATAGATATTAAAGAAGTAATAGGTTTTTTATTACTTTCTATATTGTTCATGTATAGAAGTTGCTTCTCAATTCGCTAGAAAAAGTGATTGATTTTTTTCTTAGCGTCATTCAACCTCAAAGCCGACAGTAGGTATCCCTTAAGTTAGATTACAATTTTTCTTTCTCTTGTATTCTCTTGTAATAAAACTTCAACTTTAGAATGATAAGTAGACTTGGAACTAAATAAAAAACATTTACGATTTGAAAAGATTACAAATAAATGATTTAGTAAAAAATCTAGTTTCTATCCCGGATTTCTAGTGTCGACTTCTAGAAAATTGTGGCTTTAAACATTTGAAACTAAAAAACTCCTCAAAATAATCTTCTGGTTTCGAAATCATCAATTTTTCGATTTTAGAGCCCTACGTTTGCCAAAAATTCTACAAATTCTACTCCTGAATCGAGATTCTATTATTGAGTTGATTTCTATTCTGAATTATCAAATTTTTAAGGTGTTTTCCAAGCGGAACTCTTTTAGAGCGTTTTTCCTCAATCATCCAGACGGATTTGCAAAATTGCATACTTTTAGCCCATTTTCGAACAGAACTGCCTAAAAGAAACAGTTATCTTCAGGTTGATATGGAAAAATTGCCAAGTTTTCCTTATCGATTTAATGTACAAATCGGAAAACAGAAAATTGTCGATAAAACTGTATAAATTTTATTATAATAGACGAAATTTTCCACTGTGAGCTTCAATTTAGTTTTCAAAACTGCCAAGATAATTGTAGAAAATTTTTGGAACAGGCATGGTAACTTTTTGTTATTTTTTCGGAAAACTAACAACCCCATTTGTTTATTTTATGCAGGAATCATTATTACTGAGTTGATTGTTTTTTTCCTCTGAATTATCAGATTTTTACGGTGTTTTTCCGAGCAGAACTCGTGATTTTTCTCTTAATTTTTTGGGGCGTTCTTTCCTCAATACTCATGATTGATTTGCAAAATTGCATACTTTCAACCCATTTTCAAACAGAACTCCTGGGTTGTTTTATTGCCTAAAAGAGTTATCTTTAGGTTGAGATGGAAAAATTGCCAAGTTTTCCTTATCGATTTAATGTACAAATCGGAAAATAGAAAATTGTCGATAAAACTGTATAAATTTTATTATAATAGACGAAATTTTCCACTATGAGCTTCAATTTAGTTTTCAAAACTGCCAAGAAAATTGTGCAAAATTTTTGGAACAAGCATGTTAACTTTTTGTTATTTTTTCGGAAAACTAACAACCCCATTTGTTTATTTTATCTATTACTGAGTTGATTGTTTTTTTCCTCTGAATTATCAGATTTTTACGGTGTTTTTTTCTTGGTTTTTAGGGCGTTCTTTCCTTAATATTCATGATGGATTTGCAAAATTGCATACTTTCAACCCATTTTCAAACAGAACTCCTGGGTTGTTTTATTGCCCAAAAGAGTTATCTTTAGGTTGAGATGGAAAAATTGCCAAGTTTTCCTTATCGATTTAATGTACAAATCGGAAAATAGAAAATTGTCGATAAAACTGTATAAATTTTATTATAATAGGCAAAATTTTCCACTATGAGTTTTGAAAACTGCCAAGAAAATTGTGCAAAATTTTTGGAACAAGCATGTTAACTTTTTGTTATTTTTTCGGAAAACTAACAACCCCATTTGTTCATTTTATGCAGGAATATCATCTAGTATAGAGTTGATTTTTACTCTGAATTATCAGATTTTTGAGTTATTTTTCCAAGCGGAACTCGTGTTTTCTTTCTTGGTCTTTTATGGCGTTTTTTCCTTAATCTTCCTGACGGATTTGCAAAATTGCACACTTTTAGCCCATTTTCAAACAGAACTCCTGAGTTGCTTTACATCCTAAAAGAAAGTTATCTTTAGGTTGATAAGGAAAAATTTCCGTTTGCCTTATCGATGTAATGTACAAATCGCAAAATAGAAAATAGTCTATAAAACCGTATAATGATGAAATTTTTTACTGTGAACTTCAATCTAGTTTTCAAAACTGCTAAACCTTTGAAAATTGTGCAAAAATTTTGCTACAAACTTGGGAAAACACCCCATTTGTTCATTTTATGCAGGAATTATTGAAAATTAAGCAGTATAAGTAATGTTACAAAGAAAAATGTAAAAAATACGAAAAAACGTGCTCTAAGATTTTCTTCTGTAATTTGCGATTGCGACTCTTCAAAAGTCACCCCGTTAAATGCGCCTTTAAATACCCTTTCTGACACAGTTTGAATCATTGTAATCTATTGGGCAACAAGTAGGAAATCGCTGATGTCTTCTTCCTTGATTGAAGGCCCCAATTTATGATTTTCTATCAATTCTAGGACCTGGACAAAACTGAATTATTATAAACGAATTATTTAACTTTTGATGAACCCTTATTGTTGACCTACTAATTATCAGCTAATTAGAAATAATTGTGTAAAGAATCTTTAAATCTTCAAATCCTTATGTTCATCTAAAACTCTACTAGAACATTAACTAAAAACACAAAAACGTACAAATCGTGCCCGATAATTGATTGCAATTGTCCAGTATTGTCATTACAAGTTAACATCGTAAAGCTAAACCATCGTGTTGAAGAAGAAGACTTATTAGTTGTAGGCAGATTCTTTCCGTACTGGTAAGGCAACATTTATTTTTCGTAGAATTATCGGTTTTGGACAATGGATGGATGTGCATTGTACCAACACATACACGAATAGAAACGGAAAACTATCCAATCTTCTTTCGAGTTGTCAGCATTGATTGATTGTGGTTGAAATATAAAAAGCACCAAAAAAATGTTTAAAGGATAACGTCGTCTATTGACGCTGCGTATGGATAAGAACTTGTTGTGTTGTATACCTGGGTATCAAATAGGGGCTGGGGGAAACAGAAAGAAAGATTGAATTTGGAAAGTGGCCGTCTTATCAGCGACTGAGATGTATTGTAGATTGGACAGCTAGGAATCGAATGAAAAACTGATAAATGTCCGTAAATTACACCTGCAATACTGCCTACACGTAGGGACAGTATTTTGCAATATTGATGGCAACAACAATCAATAAACTTTCAATACAATAATTATCTATAGTTAGATAATTACGCTTTTAATAGTTGAAATGTATAGTTTGTAAGCCATCATAATATACGTCAATACAGATAAATTTTGCGTGAATTTTCAATCGCACTGATTAAATTACAGTTATCGAGTACAAACAGTAATTAACTGCAAAAAAGAATACATTTGGAAAGGAAATTTAATGCTGAATATGAGAACGACAAACGGAAAGAACCCCACATATACCTACGTGTTAGTCGTGTATGTTCTTCTAACATTTACATGGATGTTTTGTGTGAATTTATTACAAAACCAATACGAAAGCAATTTCCACGTCTTTTGAAAATGCTTACTATCGCTCTTGTGGAATTTTCTTTTATTACCTTTGCCCTATTTTGATGTATTCATTGTTATTATTGTTGACTTCATCTTATTGTTGTTTACCTCATTTTCCCCTTCATCAGATTTCGAATTTAATTTTTTTTAAGCACCAATCGAAAAACATAGAGGTAAAAATGGGAAAATACAGAGAGATCGACATTATCAGATTTCTTGTAACACGATCAATTGACAAATGAGAAATTTTATAATTCTACTCAAATTTCAACAAAAGCAATAAGAATACCGGGAAAATCAATTTAAAAAGTAACAGAAGTACCAATTAAGCCAACTAGATTGATTTTAAATTGGTTTTAATTATATTAAGCGAACGATAGAACTGTAAAAACAGAAAATCTTTAACCTTCGATTTCCCCCTCAATTTTCACTTAAAAATCACGTTTAATGAGTCATTGTAAAGAACGTTTCCAACTGCACAAAAATTTTCCAGCTCAGGAAAATGCTATGTGAATTCTGAGTTGCAGATGAGATTGGATTTTGGTCAAATTTTTAATTGTAGAATAAATAGATTTCCCAAATTTTATTTTAAAAAATCAGAAATATTGGAGTATTATTTGAAAAACTGGACTAGACTGGACGGATATGAGTTACCGCCATTAGGAGGCCCATGCCATTGCCTTTTCAATTTAAATTTAAATTTAAAGATGAACAACAAATTTTAATAAGCCGAAATCTCGCTTGTTTTTGGACTTATTGCAAAAATTTGAACGGATTTAAAAAGGGCATTTCAAGATGGATCTAAAGACTTTTCGTTTAAGAAAATTCCGATTGAATTTTGAGTTATAGAGGATAATTTTAATTTTTGATATTTTACAATATCTTTATAGTTTTCCTCATAATTGAACCAATTTTGTTTGTTTTTCAATGATTCTGACAGAGTTTATAGAAAATGGGAGACACTTTCCAAATATTTAAGAAATTCCCCAATCGGTTTGCTAGTTTTCCAGGAAATCGCCAAAAAGTTAACCAACCGACACTTTTCTTCTATTTGGTATCTAAACCAAGATTTAATAATCGATGACTTTCTTATTTTCGTAAATTTTACAATAAATAGAATAAAATTAGGGGGAGCATTTCAAAGGGCATTCGAGAGAGTTTTTGTTTTGGAAAATTGCACTCGAATATGAATTTGTAGTCAAAAATTTAGGGGCATGATTTTTCCACCTTTTTTTATATTTTCGCCGATAATTTAGCCAATATTCTAAATTTACGAGTAATTTTTACAT
Source organism: Hycleus cichorii (assembly GCA_013841215.1). Taxonomy (NCBI): domain Eukaryota; kingdom Metazoa; phylum Arthropoda; class Insecta; order Coleoptera; family Meloidae; genus Hycleus; species Hycleus cichorii. The sequence continues at coordinate 20,144 of JACDRQ010000288.1, read as the reverse complement.
ATTATAGAGAAAATGTAAAGCACTTTCCACCTCTTCAAGAAATTTTACAATCGACTTGCTACTTTTCCGGAAATTTTCTAAAAATTGAAGAGCTTGTTACACCTTTTTTCGATTTAGTGTCGAAACAAAGCCAATAATTAATAATCGTTAACTTTCTTCTTTTCGTATATTGCAATGAATAAAATAGTATTAAAAAAGGCATTTCAGGGAGCATTAGAGTTTTCCGCTTTGGAAAATTTCGTCTGTATTTGAATTTACAGACCAAAATCTAGGAGCAGGATTTCTCAATTTTTGGCACCCTTGTCTAGATTTTCGCCGATAATTTAGCGACTATTATAAATTTGACGATGATCTTTGCACGGTAGTTAGTCAATGGAAATCTCCACGAAATTTTCCAATCGACTTGCTAATTTTCCGGGAAATTGCCAAAAATTGCACTTTTTTCGATTTAGTATCGAAACTATACCATTATTTAATAATCGATTACTCGCTTGTTTTTGGAAATAAATAAAATAGCATTATAACGAGAATTAGAGAAAGTTTTTTTGTTTTGTAAATCTTTCTCATTCATTAGAATTTATTGGAAAACAAGCAGGAAACCTTTGGTCAAACATTAGCATTTCTCGCAAGCCACATCGGGTTTTTGAATGTCCATCAAAATCGCTCTTGTGTGTGGTTACATTACCAAAGATTGGTACATCCGAGGTAGTTTCTATAGAACCAAAATTGTTGTATATTTGCTATATTTGATTATAAAGTATTTAAACAACAATTTGAAAACCGCAAATTCTCTGCATTACAACTGATCAATAATAAAACCAGTTACCTATCAAAGATATAGCAGCATAGTCGACTATCAAAGCTTGTCAATTTGAATTTAAAGTAATTGATATAAAAGCTCTACAATTACCGGTAAACATCAATTACTATTGATTGTATTCTGTCGATTTCACTATATTGTAAAATATTTATTAATGCGTTAATTAAATGGGGAATAATTAAAACGTTAATGCTGCATTTACAAAATTGAAAGTTTTTATGTTTCATATAATTTTATGTGGAATTTTATTAAAATTAAAATAAGAGCAACATTAAGAAATTTTGTGTATATGTGTATAAAGTGATAACAAAGTCAGCAAACCCATATATTCGTGCATTATCTTGTAATTTAACTTAAACAAAATACGACAGTGTTTCAAGAAGATTGTCCTTATTACGAATAATTACCAAGTGTAGAATTCTCTCATTGTAGACGCAAAGAAATGACTATTTACATTTCATCCTAAATTATTACCCCAAATAGAAAGCATTAAACAACACCCAGTACATATTCTAGGAGTACAGTAAAAACGGCTTTTATGCCAGAATGAAAAGTTGAAACTGGTGTCTGGTACGTTGAAGATAATACAACAAGAAACTCAACCACTAACTTGATAATTAACACTTTCATTTTTCTGCAACAAAACTGATAAGATATTCCTCCGAATAAATTAAAGCATAAATGCAAATCTTGGATATTATTTTAATTTTATTGTTAAATATACATATGAACTTTGTAGAGTTCGCCTGAATTGTAATTAACTAAAGTAATCAAACTAGTAAATTTAAACTGTATAAAATCAGGTGAAATGGCTATACTTAAAAGGGGATAACACTTATATACAGTATAGCAATCCAATCAGTGTAATCTGAAAAGGACAAAACCAAACGAGGGTTGGGGTGGAATTGTTGGAGATTTTCAATGCGGGAAATCCAATAGAATAGCGACCACTCCCTTATTGGCACGTCCAAAGAAATTACAATTTCTACTTATTTAATTTCAACAATTTCGGTCGGTTAAACCTGGAAAATCTTGAACGATTCTATGGAAATTCCTCTACTAGATTAACAATTAATGTATTTACGTTCTTGTATTATTTCGACAAAACGATAAGACACTCATCTATTGTTAGTTTTGAGAATACTACAACTGTTACACATTACATTGCCCACAAAGCGATTCGAGAGGATAATCGCTACAGTTGTAGTCCCCTCTAGTTGGTTAAAACAAACTACGATATTTATCCAAGTTTTGTTTCCATTTCGAGGCGAATACAAAATTGTGTATTTCTAGTAATATCAACATTTCTGAGCAATACTGAGTCTTTTATGTTCGAGAAACCCTTAAATAATGCACATTTATTGCCGTACGCTCGGATCAATAATAAATTATCGAAAAGCGAACCAATATCTAGTATTGAATGAAATTTTCATGGTCAGTTGCTTCTAATTTCTAGAATAAGCAAAACTACTATTGTGGAATTACTGATATACGAGTTTTAATGATAACATTGGCCATAATTTGGTGAACCACTCAACTGTGCTAATCTTATAATCAGTAGTCTAGTAAAATATCCTAACGTCACCCTCAATAAATATCGATAACACATCCTATTGTTATTGTTTGTTATCAATAACATAGAAAACCCCCACAAAACGCAATGATTGGAGAACCGATTTAAATTGACGCTTGTCATTGGTTCATTTAGAGCCTAAATAAGAAATTATACTTGTTGGGTGCGTGAACTTGACTGTAAAATAACTTAAACGCTCAAATCACTAGTTCTAGTTTAAAAACAGAGTATTGAGATCGATATTATCGAAACTTTTGCGATATTTACAATGCTATTAGGAAGCAACTGTTGGAAAGTAAAGGAACTGTCAGCATTCTTATTCTTGATAGTTATAATGAAACGTCCAATGCGCTTCATATCACATCCCATTATCGCCGAAATTCTTTATCCTATTGTTATCTTGATCCCGGATTATTTAAAGTCTGATAGCCTTATTAATGGCCCACTTTCTCTTGCCTTTACGATCGTGCTGTTATTAAATTTGTTTTTATGATGGTCGGCCACATAATAGATATTGAGGCTCAGATGGGTTTCAAATTAGAATTTTATCTCATTTAACGCTCTTCTAACCACCAATACGATGCTAAATTTTCTTTTTTTTTTTAAATCTGTCTCTTATAGCTTCTGATGGGGAGTTACCATTCTCACCGGTATTTGGCGCTCTTATTGGTGCAACGATAACAATTATCATCGTCATAATGTTGATAATAATCCGGGTGCGTAGGTCGCAGAATCAGCCCGAAGTTATTATCGAACAGAAAGTGGCTGGTGGGCCACATCACAATACAACATCCTCGACAAAACCACTCTTGAGGAGTGCCTCTCCGCGGGATACTGACGAAAGGGATCCCGATATAATTCCAGCAAAATACGGTAAAATTTGTATTAATTTTATTTTATATGCAAAAAAATAAACACCTAAAGCAACAAGAATGGAAATCGCAGTTTCTCATTCGATTACTGTTCTGTTATAACTGCAACAAATCGGATCCAATGTGAAATAAACTATCGATTTATCGACATAACGAGAATGTTTATGATGCAATTCGCGTCTAATATCGTCCGGCAATATCGTATATAAAAAGAAGAAAGTATATACAGCCACCGTTGGAACTCTCGAAAAGTTCGTAATGGAAACTGGAGAGTGAACAACACGATGATGTATGCACAATCAAAGTCGATTTTCCTGCTAGAGAACGCTTTATTTATTGACGGTTACATCCGGAATTTTCTACCAACTATTAAATCTTCTAGTTTATGAAGATTTAACGAAATATAAAAATCATAACCGACTCAACGAGATTTCGCAGGATAAAATATAGAAATACAGGGGGCTCAACTAGAAGCACCCAATTTATATGGAAAGTCTTCTTATCCAAGGAGCAATTTGACGATTTGTTCAGGGATTATTTGAGCAAAATTTGGGCATCACAGCTCATTTGGAAGTTAGGCAAAATACGCTCATTTTTGGCTTCCAAAAACGAGTTCTGCGAATATTTTGATCTAGAACCATTGAGCTACGAGGCTCAGATTTTGCTACAGGACTTTCCTGTAAATCTCTGAGACATTTTATTATCGTTAATTTTGAGTCAATTTAACAATTGAGCGTATTTCTATGTGCAGGTTCACCAGACGGCGAGAATAACAGAAATATCGTTGGTTCAATAAGTCTTCCAAAAACTGCAAGTGTCACAACACCGACTTATATCCAAACGAGCGCTGGACAGACTGATGAATGGAAAGCTTCAATTGGCCCTGCACCCAGTACAGAACCGATGGTAAATTTTCCCTCAAATAAAACCAGTAAACCTTGTTTCAAGGGTGTATTTGATTTAAAATTAAAACCAAACCTTGGTTTGAATGCAATCTTGTTTTGTTTTAAAACAATTAACCTTTGTTAAACAATCAAGAAAATTTTCCACTATTTTAATGGATTCATTGATAATTTCAGTATCACGTCTACAATAATCCGGTAGCAATGGTTGGAACATTTCCACGAGACTCCCGACCAAAGGATTTAAGGCTAGGGAATGGATCGTCAACATTACAACGATCTACCGATTTAGAACTCAATGGTCTTGCTATTAAAGAGAGACTAATGGCTAATCGATTACCAGAAAGTTGTGTCTAAACCCCCATCCCCCCAAAAAAGTGTCTTTTTGTACTCGTTTCTCGTTTGTGTTTCTATTTTTTATTTCTATAGACCGTCCAAGTGTTGTATAGAATGTGGCAAATAATAAACAATGTGGCTCGTTGATTTCAAGTGAAACGAAATTTGAGGGAAAAATTGTCAGATTAATGTAAATAATACAATTTGAAATTTGTGTGAGTGTTTTCTATTATTGATTGATAATAAACGAAAATTTTTAGATAAGATCATGGACAATCTTTAGGAAATTTTTAGAACGAATTTGTAAATATCCTCACTGTTGCATATCTAAATGATGGTTGATTGTACTTGTTTTCATCGTGTTTTATAAAAATAACAATTACAATAACAAGCTTTTTGGACAAATTGTAAATAAAATCTGGTTTCAATCATCTACAATCATCATAAATTCGATATTAATAGAAATAAAAACTGAAACATTTCAACAATTGGTTGTTATTTTGAAGCAAATATTGGGCGCATCAAACACAATCCTAATTAATTTCTAATTCAACAATTTTTGATTAATCGAAAAACTTAACGAATTTGTGTAATCATCGGCAATATTAACCACCCCCGTCTTCCATACAGTCGTATCTTCTAATTTTTCCCCAAATCACAATCACATCAACATTATTATTATCACTACTGCAATTAAAATATAAATAGAGATTAGTTTACTATTGTCAAACAGAATATTGTAAATCACTCGATATTATTGAAGAATATTTGTAATTTTAGATAAGTCTCAGTGATTGATCGGGATCAAGATTGGGACTTGTTTAGAATAACCACTGTTTGTTGGTGATGTTTATGAGTTAAACTACGACCAGAATTTTTGTAATTATCATCGTCCCTCTTTCCGATATATGTAATTTTATGTGCATATCTTTGTTGCCATATCTTAATCTTTAAAGAAAACTGTAACAATACAGATTAATATACGCATGTAGCAACAATTCAGCAAAATAATGCTAGAATTTAATGAAATATTGCTACATTCGTGTTGAATTTTGGAGAAAGAAAAATAGCTATAAAAAGAATAAATATTGTGATATTTTATGTAGGCTAAAGAGAATAATGTAATTAGAAAATGACGTAGTAAGGTAAATGTATAAAAATATAAATAAACATTAAAAAAAACCAATTGTTTCCTTGATTTGGAGTTGTTTATTTGTTTATTTGTACTTGAAAATAATTGTTGTCTACTGTACCGAGTGAACTAATGTAAGTAACCTTAAAAGTAAGTACTTGTAGAAGAGTCTAGAGATCATTTTGGCGAAATTTGAGCTTCGTAGCTCACTTGGACGATTGTCAAAAAACTCGTTTTTGACTATATTACTTTTTTATAAATGAGATACCCACTTAAAGTGACTCAGAATGACTAAAAAATTCTACACTTTATCGGGAATATCGGGAAAACCGAGTCATCCTTACAATATATGTGTGGCTCATTTTTGAAAGCATTTTTATCGACTTCCCAATGAGCCCAAATAATCTCCCAATGACTGGCCAACTAACAGGACTTATCTTTAAATTGTAGTCTTGATCACCTGCTTTTTAAGCGACAGCTCTCCATTTCTATCTTTATTTTTAAATGATAATATTGTTGCGAAATTCGATAGATAATTCAATTGGATAATGCAATCTGGAGTGTCAAATTGTTAAAATTATCTGTTCGTTTATAAAATCCTTCATCGATAAAAATAACAGTGTCAATGTTGAATCAAAAAACTGATTCTAGTGGTAGATTGTGATTTCATCCATTTAAACAACTAATATTGGAAAAACTACAAAAGATTGTACACTTTATTAAAAATTAAATAGAATAAATAATCAAAAAATTAAGGGAACAGCAACACTACAGGTGTCTCAAAGCAAATCAATTGAGTCTCACTCTCGTCCGTCATAATCCATTTTAAATCGGCTCGCATCTAAAATTGAGCAATCAATTAATTTAATTTCAAAGAAAGACAAAAAGACTTACCTGCAGTAACGATTCAGGTACTGTTAATGTTGCTGTATAGGAAGTTTGCACGCCTGTTTCAAGCGGACAAGTGAGCACATCGCACGGATCGGGCGTTACGATCAATTCGAATCCTGTTCCTCGGAGAACAGCCGATACAGTATTCTGAAGAGTTGCAATTTCTTCATCTATGAATTTTAATGAAATTAATGGAATTATTGGCGGATTTATTTGTAGATTTACCGCTGGTTAAGCTGAAAGAAACCGAATGATTTCTACCAATGTACAATGTGCATAGTGTTTCTGTGCAATTACTGATCTGTAAATTGCTAACGTACGAAGTAGATCCTGGAATAAAAATCTTAGTTTTGCGAAAAACTATATTTTTTATAGATTACCACAATCGACAATATCCAAGTCGCTAGAATCACTAGTTTTAATGACACTACAATTAGCAAAATTGCTTAAAATTAGCAAACAGAAAATATAATGGAAGTTCGTCTTGGTCATTTTTCTCACTAAATTGGCTTGTCAGATTTAACTAGAATTGTGATTGAAACTGATTGTAGTTAAAACAGAAATACTACCGATAATGTACAACACTTGAGATAAAGAATTTTTTACTGATTTAAAAGACAATCGTAGAAATTTCGTCGAAATTATGTTAAATTTATAAAGATTAGCTCATCGACAATAAATGGAGTATCGTAAGATTTATGATTTGTCGATATTTTAAAAAATCCACCCAATTAATCAAGACGATTGGTGATTTATAGCTGTCGAAATTTACCGATTTCAATCATATTGAATTGTTTGGTTTTCCAGTTCCAAACAGATTCGATTGTTATTAAAATACTCGATAAACACGCAAATTGGAACACGAATATAGTAACGTTTATCGAACCAACCGATTGTCATTCGTCTATTGTAGAAAATTCGAAACTAGTTTCTAATTGAAATCGAATTGTTAACAGTTGGGAACATTTGGAGCACACTTGTACGCAACAATTCCTGAAAACAGAGCTGAAGTTGATAATCGCTGTTGAAATTTACACTTCCTGGCAATCTAATTAGGCTGAAATGTTTTAACCGCACTCAAAATACTCAAGTAGGTCTTAAAAGTTGTAGGAACACCTATTATTTGATTAGCGATTCGTAGGAGGGTCCTTGAAGATCATGTTACCAAAATTTTAGCCCCTTAGCTCATCCGACCAAGAGTCTCCACAAATTTTTCAGTCTTCTGTATGAACTTGGAAAATTTCCATCGATTCCAAAATAAAATAAAGAAATCAATATTAAGAGCACCCTTGAGTCATATGTGTAACTCGTTTTTGAGAACCACGAGCGTGTTTTGACCAACTTTCCGCTAAACTACTTGGTGCAAAATTTTGCTCAAACAACCTCCAAACTTATAAATTCTTAATTATTTTTCAAATCACTTTATAAAAACTAGGATCAGTTAAGTGATATGAAGGATAATAAAAACTGAAAATAATTGGCGTAACGTTTATTTTTTAACAATAACAGGAGATCTCTTCGTTGAAATTCAAGACTTCTAAGATGGCATTTGTTGATGAAATTAGAATAAAACTACAACACTTGTACTGAAACAAACAAGTTGTGACTTTTTATCACCTGTCATGATCCAATGTAAGTCAGCGTGCATCTAAAAATTTATAGAAATATTGATAGTGGTAAGAATTTGGCTTAAACATGTCGAGTTAACGCAAGTTTTTAGCGACTTAAGATTGAACTCTCCTCGAAAACTATAAATTCAAAAATTCTCAAAAAATTACCAGAGCTTACTATCAGTTTGAGCTTTATTCTCACCGAATTTAACAGAAAATTCTGGAATAGTTTTTGAAAGAAAGCGAGAAGATGATTTTGCTCTATTTATGCTTTATTTTGCCCTATCTAATGGTTTAAAGTCCTCTATTACATCGAAATCAGTTCTATTTACGTAAGCTAAGTAACGTAAAGAACGTAAGCTAAGCTCGGTAGAGTTAAATCTGGAGCCACGCTAAAGGTCCAATATTCGAAAGTCTTGGCCTATAGTGCTACTCAAATTAAATCAAATGGGGTACTTATTGGAGTTGATTCCGAATATTTTGGCAAATATTTAACGATTACTCGACATGTTTAAGTCTAATGCTTATCAGAATACTTGGACATAGCTGTCGTTAACATAAATTTTGGCATAGTACGTTGTCGAATAATCTTTTGTTACCGGACAGTGGATAATATCACAAGGTGTTGGTGTTGCGTATAATGGCCATTTCATTCCACGCCAGTACAAGTAAACTTCATTATCAAGCACATTAGTTTCGAGAACTATAATTGTAAGTAATTAAAAATAAATAAATTAGTACTGGACAATTGTAACGAATTACCTGTAAATAGCTGAAAGGAGACGGCTTGATCTTGGCCAAGATATAGATAGCATGTTGAATCTGAAGTACAACCTTCTATTCGCAAACTACTCACATGAAACACTGATCCTGATCGAACAATGAATTATTTTGCTGTTATAGTTTAAAATCGTTAAAAATTCAACTTACCACAATCTTGAAAATCTAAATCTTCGGCCGTTTGAACTGAAACTGACACAAGAATTAATAATAAAACGATAATTAGTGCCTTCATGGTGTTTCCTTATAAAATAAAACCGACCCGATTCATTGATCGAATTTAATTATGTGTAGGTAGCGCTTATCGCCAATTTTTTCTCTAACAATAATTTGAAAAAGGGGCTTCATTTTGAGTGAAACCGGATTAAAGGGTCTTAAATTTGTAAGATTAGATTTGTAATGATTTTGATTTTAAATATAGAAACAAAACACTCAACTTATCAAACAAATTTCGTTCTCATTTACCAGTTTATCAAACACTTTGTTTGCATTGTTGTCGATAATCGAATCAGATGGTCAAAAATCAATAAATATTCAATAATCTTACAGTTTCTAAAATTAGTACGTTTTTTCCAAAAATTCACCCAAAAATTGCTTATAGGTCGTGTTTGATCAAAAAAATTGAAGAAGCTACTCGAAATTGTCTCAAGGTTATTGATTACAACGTTTAATTAGACAATTTAGACGCCATAAAGACGTTCCCCCAGTTGTAAAGTTTATATTCAATAAAAATGAAGCCTTTCAAGAATTTTTGCCAAACTAACGTAAACATAGAAAGGAAAGAAAACGTTTTCCTCCCAATCACCGATTGTTGGCATCTTTACCAATTCTAAAAGCAATTTATTATCTCAAAATCAGATAGATATATCGACGTAATCATTATTGAGGCTGCATGAGTTTAGGCACGGAATTATAAAATCGCCCTTATAAAACTTGACTTTCGATTGCGCATGTGATTCACAAATGAATTGTGATCGCCAATGTAAAGGTTCAAGTTCAATTTGCGGATATCCTAATCGTAATATCTTTCTAGAAATTCGCTGTTCCACTTTTATATTGAAAAAGTTTTCATTAATTTACAAGGCTAATTAATCAATTTACATACATAGATCACGAGAAATAACAACGATATATAATAAACAGTTTTATTTGCGATATAATCTTAAAAAATATAATTATAAGAAAATGTTTAAGGCTTTTATTGTTGTTTGTGAAAGAGCTGAGTATGTAAATATTGTCCTAGAATCGTATGTTTCTTAATTGAGAATTGTTTTTTTTATTTGAGAGTTGATTTTAGATTAAAAATTCAAATGACGCATATTTAAAGCTAATAAGTAATCAATTGAAATTGTAGCGCCTCTTGGTGTTTCTCACTAATGTGATGAAAGTGCCACAAAAACAGTTTTTTAAATTTATCGCAGCAGAAGAGAAACGGAAACGGAAATAGTTTCTGTCATTTTTCCAGAAATCTGCTAGAAACTTCTTGGAAATCTTGAACGCCCTTTCAAATTTCTAACAGCTGTGGGAAAATCAATGAAAAATCGCTAGTATTCGCTTAAATATAGAGAGATACGAGATAAATCAGAAAAAACACATACTCGGAGATTATCCTATGTAGCTCAGAATTTTTCAAAGCAAGAAACACAAAATGCTGCTTGAAAAGCTGTGTCTAATGCTGTTTTATCCTTTGGGATATCTTATCAAACAAGCGATTTATTGGTTTTCGAATTTGCGGACACCAAAAAGATGATCTTGGGGCCTTCAAGCTTCAAGTAGAATTTTTCTAATATTGGTAATTTCTGTTATATATCCGCTAAGAGTGCGGAAATTTTGCAGAACCTCATAACATCTCCAGGCATTATCAATAAAAGCTTTCGAATACAAATTAGACCTTACTAATTATTTAGAATTAAAATAAATAAGTGTAAATTGTAAATAACCTAGTGAATAAATTAGTAGGGAACTTTGAGCTAGCATAGTTTTCAACATAAATAACTATTGTTATTGACTAATTTTGAACGTCAAGATTAAGTTCAGGGACGACAATAATTGACGTTTCAAACTTCAAAATTATAAAAAAAAACATGTTCCTTTGTAATACCCTTGCAAAGTTGTCTTAGGGATATTCTGTAGAAATTTAAAAATAATTCATCAGATTTAGCCATCAAGTGGAGGTGAGTTATAATTCTTCCAAACAAGTAAAACTTTCCATCAAGACGGTTTACAAGGTGAACCTCTAAACGACCAGTTTCACTAATTACAAGTGAGGCAATTTACTTTATATATTCATCTTTTTTTATTAAAAACGAAATTAAAATGTTTATAATACTAATTTGTAATTCTAGCTGGTATTTCGAAGCAAAACAGATCGTGTCCATCTTCCAGAGTCAGTCCCCAATGTACGATAACTTTCACCTAAAGCAACCGTAATTTAAACGATTAAAAATACAAGAAATTAACTTACTCTCGGATAGATTTGTAGAACATCAATTCCAAGTTTGTACACGTATTCTTCGCCGGCTTTTAACGGACATCCATTTTTCGTTTTACCATCAGCTTTATAAATATATTGGCAAGCATCTGTGTCATCATAACCGATAAATGGGAATGGTATACCGACAATAACAGCATTGATGGTGTTTTTTAATTTGTCAACATCCCTATCGGGTTTGAGTTTTAGTTCGAAATTGATTTTTGTATTTTTCCTCAACCGACAGGGCGGCTTCTTACAAGCACCGACCGTAATTAATTCGTCCAGATTATCGATAGGTTTGTCTATAATTTGATAATTAAATAATTTTTTAATTTCAATAATTTCATAAATCTTACCGATAGTTGCACACTGGTGTACATCGCTTAATGTTGCTGTACTGTAAGCGATAATTGATAAGAATACAATAATTGTGATGGACTTCATTGTTCTTCTGCTAAAATTCACTGGTTAAATCAAGAATTATTTATAATATTTTTATACCAGCGATTGTACCACCACTCTCACATTTCTCGAGGCGAAATTCCCCACTTTTAATTATAATAATAACAATAGAAAATTGATTATCTTTGTACTATTTATAAGACTTTAAAAATATGACGTGTTGTACAAAAAAGTTATTAGAAATTCATCTATTGAGTATGTTAGAGAAGAAAATGCGTATTTTCGAACTACTCTCAATGCCAAGACAATTTCATCATACAATTAAAATCAAATGAGGCTAATTATCCCTATAATATCTCTATTTCGATTTAAATTATCACGTTGTTGTATCATAAAAGCGGCTTCAAAGTTAGTAACGCACCACGCTAGATTTTGGGGAATAATTTTGAGGATTTCTGTTGAATTTCATTCTTTATACTCGATATAGGCAGCCAAATTCGCAGTAAGTTCTGTATTGTTTGAATTGTAAAAATGATACAGTTAGCGACACCGTGTATTTGAAATTAAAACTATATATCGATAGATATCTACAAAGAACTAGACTTTCTAATTTCAGAATTCTAACAATAAATTTCTATAATAGATTAGATGAAACGGTGCAGGAATCTGTGGGTAGAACAGATTTTTATTCGAATTTTAGGCAGTAATCTAGAAATTTGATGCGTGCGAAATGGTGGATGCGCCGGGAAACAATTATTTTAAATCGCTTAAAAAATTCATTTTTTTTGTAAATTTAATGGACTTACCATACAATATAATAAAAAATACAGCATTCTATTTAAAATAAGAATATAGAAGGCGCTACCCCATTTATTAGGGGTTGATAGAACAAAAAAATCCGAGGTAGTTCAGGCGAAAAACAGGCGTGTATAAATTTTGAGAAACTTCAATTAGAATTTTTATGCTTAAGGTTCACTTCAGAAGACTTTCTATGGATTTTGTAAAAAATATTGGAAAGCAAACAATGTTGAGGAGAAATATAAAAACATACGCGAAAATGTATGAAAATACAAGCTCTAAAATATCCTTAATTACTTAAATTTCATTAGAATTTTTAAAGATATTGGATCTACCAATATTGGCCCTTTGAATATAAAAAATCAAGTTAATTTGCTTATTAATCACTTTAGTTACGCTTATTTATTCATGTTTCAAATACTGACAATTTAATGACTTCAGAACGAAGGTTTATTTGAAAATTAGCAAATTTCTAATAAATTGACGATGAACGGTGAAAATTTCCAATTAGTATTCAATAAATATTTATTTAACAATTTTTCAGAGCATGGCAGTGAGAAAAATACTACGGCTTTTAGAAGTGAACAAAATCTAAGACAAAACACTAAACCGTAAGATTTTATAAGGGAATAAATTAAAATATTCACAAATTGTAATAATTGTAGGACTTTACAGCGACGACAACGTGCCACTTCGTCATTATGCAGCTCTTCAAAGGACGCGTAAATTTCCGGTTTCTATCCAAAATTTTGTTCTATAAACCCTTTATTGTACAGTTCATCAACTCGAAATCCGAAAAATTCAAATTCTACAGTAGATAGCAACGATCCGGTAGTAATGCTACTTTCGCCTAGAAATATACATGCAGATCAAAGCAAAGAACTGTAAATTTAACAACCCCAAATAGTAAAACAAAACATAATAAAGATGCCATTCAGACAGCTTTATTATGGTTTGTTTAATTGTCTTGTAATTAATTCACAATTTTCCAGTGAGCAAATTCCTAAATTTGAAACAATAAATAGAGACGGTATGAAAGTATCAAAAATTAATGATGGGTGAATTTCCTTTCAATTCATCTAACTACCAAATAATATTGATTAAGTTTGTTGTAGTGAATCGCAAACAACACCAACTAAGAACTCAAAAGAGAATGTTGATGATGAAGAGATGATTGAGAAAATGATTGATCGGAAAATTGCCTTCGCTAATTGTTGGTTTTCTCTTAATTTTTATTAAGACTAATTAAATTTTTGTAGATGCAGCCAAATTGCTTGTTGTCTTGTGTGCAATTATCGTATTTTTAATTCTCTACAATGTTCTCTATACACAAAATTTTCTACAATTATTTATGAAGAAGAAAAAATACACTTTATTAGATTATGTAAAAGAATATTTCCAAATTTCCCTATCTTTTATACACGCCATACTAAGCAAAATTTGGGAAATCGTCAGTAAGACCTATCAACGTTAATTTAACCAATTGTCTTCGATCATACCGAAGTTTTACCCAAATTTTTAATTTTATCAATTTTGGTATTATGTGCATCTAAATTGAATACAGTTTAACTAAAACAGTGATTTTTGTTTATTTAATCTCCATTGTTAGTTACTGATAATAGAGCTACAAGATTTCGTTATTTTATCGAATTCTCACTCGAATTTTAAATCTGGACCGGTTTCGTGTAGTTCGATTTAAACTAACCAATAGGGCGCGTGAAATTCTAATTGTCCAGTAAGAAGCTAGAATTTAGGCGCTTAAACTTAAACTGAACAATCGGAAGGTAACTTAGACGCGCCAAATTCAAATCAATGCTCTTCACTTGGAAATAAAATGTACAATTTAAGATTTACATCAGCGCTATTTTTAAATTATCTCAATTGTTATTGTCAATATTTCCCTAATTCCTGAAATCTTATCATTTATCTGTGAAAGTTTATATTTAATTGCAAGGAGAATAAATATATTTGATAATAAATTTGTTTTAAAACTTTATTAATTTATTGATTGTATAATTTTAGTAAATAGCAATGTCGGAGCACGAACGGAAAGTTTCTTGAGGTCCACAACCCATGGCAAAGGAACCATCGTCACATTTGCCCCAGTTGTTGCCTTCAAATCGAATTCAATTAGCACAATCGAATTTTAAGATTATTTTTAATACATACCAGCCCGGTAATTCCATCTTAAAACACATCGCTGACATGTCAATCCATCGGGCAATTTAATTTTCAAATGGTATTCTTTTTGCCCGGAGAAAATCGGGTAACGCAAATCCCCATTCTCTAAAGCAACCGGAATGAAGCACTCCTCGCCAGGTTCCGGAGCATTCGGATTTTCCAACGAACAAACACTGGAGATTTGCCACAAATTTTAAACGCTATCAATCTAATTCCGACGCAATTTACCTGAAGTTGAAGTATCCCTTGTGGTTAGCCGTCAATTTCACATAAACATCAATCACACTACCGGCTGGATATTGACGTACGACTATACCGCGGCCGTATTTGCCGGTATTCTCGTTTTCTTGCGGATGTGGAGCGCCGTACGGATCGCCGCAGACGCCGCATTTACCGTTGTAAATCTGCCATTGCATCTGTTACAGCAGAAATTGGGGTTTTATTAAAAATAATAGGCGAAAACTTACGCTAATTCCACCACAGTAATTTTGATCGTCGTCATAATTGACAGGGGCATCGGGATCGAATCGCCACAAGGAACTGCGATTTGGTGGATCCAGCATCATTCCATGGCCGGAAATTTGTTGGAATAGATAACAGAATATGAAAATACTAAGATAGGAGAGGTACGTTTTAGTCGACATTTTACTAGTTTGTTTTTGTCGTAAAATGATCAATTGCGGTAACTGAGCCCGCAAACGGGGCTTATATAGGTGCGATTTTTAGATAAGAGGATCATGAAGTTCCGGCAAAATAATCTATTTAAATGTCCCCATTGTCGTGAAGTGGGTACTTTGCTGTCGATTAGTTATTTCAACAACCGAGTGCATTCTTAAAATGAGACTTTATTGACTACCCAAAATATGTAAGTACTTTGTAACCTTCTAATCACACAAAGTGCGGGTGTTAGTGTTAAAATATTCGGTAAAATCAATTATTGTGCCCTTTTATTTTTTTTCTGAAAAGTTCTAGAAGATAGAATGAAAGGTCGAAGATATTTTTGAAGTTGTTTTGATTAAAATGAGGTACTCTTTCAATAAACACAGATAAAATTGCTGCTTTTGACAAAGCTATTCAATTTAAATCAATTTTATTAGTCTATCAAAAAGTCAATACAAGTATTGATCTTTAAATCCTCTCAACCAGCGCAATATACCTAAAATTGGATTTCCAGAATTCGATAAAAAGTACTATCTGTTGTTTAATTAAACTACAATACCTTTAGGGGTTCCCATACAAATATGCGTTATGCAAATATTTTTCAAATCAATCAGCATCTAATTGTAAGACAATTAATTAACATTATTTTGTTTTGAATTTGAGCATGTGAGGGATCTACCACAGTGGTACTGTTACAATTTTTGTATCTAAAACTGCAAACTAAACTGTGGGGTGTTTCTAGAATTTAGAGTGAAGCCGACGGGGAATTTTAAAAGTTCTATCAAGGGTTGGGAAGTTCTATGTACTTTAAATTGATCAATCAAAAATTAAGCATGGATTTTTTTTTTGGAAGTAGTACTGATTCTTATTGAGCTACAAAATGAGTATCCTTTGAAGTTTCTGTGGGAATATTGCTTTAACTCAGACAAAATTATTGTCTTGGTCTTGATGATGTAATGAACTCACAGTAATGCTACTTTATATAGCCAAAAATAGGATCTGAAGCTATTTTTGCAGTTTAGAGTAAAATCCACGAATTTTGGGAGTACTTGGCGAAAAAGAGGACAATCAAAATAAGCAACTTCTCGGGTACTTCACATTTATTCCCAATAATTTTGCAAATTATTTGACACAAAACTTGACATCTGGAAGATCAAATTTCAATCATTCACAGCTATCAAAAAATCAATATTTACCATCTATAACGCTCAAAATCCATGACAGATACGACGTAACTCTAGTATTAAGAGACGGAGCACCCGTACCGCAAGAGTCACCACTTTCGATAACGCCAATCAAAAATAATCGGGCACCATCCGGATCTTCCCACAATAACGGCCCGCCTGAATTACCAAAACAAGAATCTTCATCGCCTGATGTACAAATTTCGGTTCTTCTAACTGACTGATAATAAGGCGAACATTCTTTATGTTTAATTACAGTTAAAGCAATTTTCCTTAAAGCATCCGAATTTGAGCCTTTTGCGTTGGTTCGACCCCAACCTAAAGCTAAGACGTCTTCGCCAACGAAAGTTCTCGATTTGAATCGGAATGGTAAACAGACTGGCCCAACGTAATAATTGAATGCAACTGGTTCTTTAGTTTCAACAATTGCAATGTCATTAGCTGAAACTCTATCGTTATATTTAGGATGGATTATATAGCGTTTAATATCGTATTTAGCGTAATATTGCGTCTCATTTTCTATTAACAATACAGTGAAATTGTTATAGATTCGATTCTAAGGCAAATATTTACTACCTGAGCTAAGATTATAATCGCCGACAATAAGAGACATCAATGGTTCATTGTAGACAACATGGGCGGCAGTTAGGGAGTACTTTTCGGAGATTATATTGGCCGCACCAGGCCAATTTCCCGTACGGGTATTCAGTAAATAAGCCATACTGGGAAATTCGTTGATTATCGTGTAATTACCACCGATTCTAGCCTATAAAGAGGATAGAAACAAGCTGGATTTAATTATTGTTATTTTCACCTGCTCTCTCAATTTCCATCCGCATTCGCAATTCTGAGTCTCATCCAGATTCATTTCGATGGCTTTAATGCGACACCGGAACGAACCACCGGAAGTTGCACCACCAACATGAAATACTGTAGACGATTACAAGGGGTATTTAATTAATAATTCATTATTACCGATTTTTATCTGATTCGTTTCAGTGTCGGCATTTATTTTGACTTTACCGCAAAATCGCGTCCGTGGCCCGGTCCCCAAATGGATTGCAATATAATCACCATCGCAATTTTGACTCTAAACACATAACTTTACTATAATCATTATCAGGATGGGGGAGAAATTTACTTACTGGTGGTAGGGCTAATCGACAGGCGATATAGAGGGATGTACTTTTTGGACTTGAAATAGACCATTCGATATTCGCTTTGCTTGTATAAGAATTGGGATATTCTTCGTTTTTGATTATGTAAATAGAATTCGTTTGTAGTTTAACATTGTATAATTCTACCGGGTGTACTAGTTGCACCATAAATATAGAAAATAAAATTTGAATTGTATCTGAAAATAAACAATTATATCGCTTTAAAATTGTAAATAACAAGTCTATTGTACTAACTCATCTTAGAAATACTGCAACAATCTCTTGATTAAATCGTGGGATTTAAGTAATAAAATTGAAATAATTCCGAATTCAATCGAAAATTAGTTCAAAGACAATCATGTTGTATTACTATTATCGTTTGATTTAGTTTATATACAATATGTCGTAAAAATTATAATAATATGCACACCTTATTTGACTTTTGATTATGATAACAAATTTAGATTGCAAACCGTAAACATTTAAAAAAAGAGCATTTATCGACTGCAGGGACACAAGCAAATCGTTTAATGTCAAATCGGTAGATAAACATGTTTACTGCTGTCTTATCACAATTATTTTCAAATTTGTACGACGTCCAATCGCATACCAGGCGAGGAATCAACTCTTTTTCTGATGATAAGCAAAAATATTGAAAGAATTGACACCGAAATAATTTTGTTGTCGATCTGCTGATTGCTGATTGTTAAGAATTAAATCACCAGAGGCCTAAACCATGAATTTTGATATTGTCCGGTTTATGCCTATATTCGGGTTTTAGAAGCGAATAGGGGTTGAAATCGACCCTTCGAAACTAGTTTTTTCGGATTGTGAGTGTTATCATATGCTACTATCCAAATTACAATTTCCTATTGCAAATTTTTGTTTCGTTTTACTCTATTGATACTTTATTTATGCATGAGTGCTCTACTAGCAGGTTAATGGATTATTTTTCATTTAAAATAAAGCAAAATATGCGAAAATATTTGGCATTTCCTTAATTATAGACACTTTCTTTATATTTTGCCTTGATGGATTATTGACTAATATCCCCGACCTTCACATTGTAAAACTGTACAACTAAGAAATGTTAAAAATCAAGAAACGGAAGTAATTTGAAACGGAGCAAGATCGAGACCAAGTCGATATAATTAAAATTTACTGTGTATAAATCGACAAAAAATGTCACCCGCAAATATTAAAACCAGACTAATTACTCAATCTGGAAGTTGTATCAAGGCTAAAAGAAAACGAAAAGAATTCAAATTTATGCTAATGTTGTGTATTTTTGATGAATTTTTTACGTAATTGCTCAATTTCTTTTTTCATATTCGCATAAATAGAGGAATTTACTGAAATCAAGTTTATGTTATAGTTTAATTTACAATTAACTTTGCAAATTGTGTAGACAGAGACCTTAAATTTGTTTATTATAAAGATTCAATAATTCCAGCCTTTATAAACAAATTCATCTTGATATGGAAACCTTTATCAGATATTTGGAAAAGTAAAAAAACGAGAAAAATGAAGCTCACCCGTTATAGATTTTTATTGCTTGATTTAAATTAGATCATTGGAGGCAGATTTGGTTTTTTTTTCTTTACAAATCGATTACATCAAATGTGGTGTGTGATTTTTTTTTAATTTGGTTTTACGAAAAACTATGGCTTAAACAAAAAATGGCATGTTTTTCTTTAAAAATTATATTTTTGCACTTTTTTTTTGATCTTTCGAGTAAAAATTTAATGTTTTAAAGAAGCTACTTTGTAATTATAGTATTGACAAGTAAAGAAATTATCATGACATTGGTATTGTCAATTACACAACTATATCATGTATTCTTGTATGTTATGACCACTCTTGAAACTTTGGTGATGATGTTGATTTATTGCTACCCAAGTTTTAAGCGTTCAAATTAGTGAAAGGCGACAAATTTTAGCTTGTCTATGGGGACCACACCTACAATTAGTTTGATTATAAATACGGTCCAATACCCGAAATGTATCATACTCGAAANNNNAAGTACTCAAACCAACATGGCATTCAAAGCAAGTATTCCAACAATTAGTTCAATATTTTGCTATTTTGAATAGAGTGATAATTATTTTTTTTTATATTTCTTACAGTTTGTTGTATTCGCCGCTTTCGTAGCTGTTGCCCGTGCTGGCGTCCCATTGGGCTATGCCGCCCCTGCTGTCGCTACCAGTTACTCGACTTATGCTGCTCCAGCTATTGCTAAAGTAGCTGCCGTTCCAGCTGCTGTCTCATATGCCGCTCCAGTTGCACACGCATACGCCGCCCCAGTCGCACACAGTTATGCCCAAACATATGCCGCCCCAGCTATCGCCAAAATCGCCGCTCCAGTCGCCTACG
>JACDRQ010000287.1:4821-109078 GCA_013841215.1 Hycleus cichorii | reverse complement strand
GGCCGATTCTTAGATTCGGCCCCTTTCAAATTTTTTATTGTATATGTAGATTTTAAACAAGGTCTAGCCTTAATAGTTTTTCATGAATTTCAACCTGAATTTATTGACTTTTTGTTTAAAAAATTCATATTTCAGAAACTATTGTTTGAATAATTGAAATTTGGAATTCTAAACGTAGAAATATTGTACTTTCTAACATTCATACAATTGAATGATCTTTCAGCATTCAGTTGAAAAAAAATATTTCAGGCAATTTCCAATCGTAATCTCTCTCCAATTTTAAATCACTTAATTTTTCTTCATACACCACTTCATTTGTAATAAGAAATTAGGGTGCATTACCCTATATCAAGGGATTAATAGAACGAAAATATTTTGTAGAGATAGTTCAAGTGGCTAAACCGAAGTACACCTCATTTCATCAATTAAAACTTTATACTTTAACCATCCTCTTGACTCACCCTGTATATTGTCATCTTACTATTCGATAATTTTGATGAGTTGTTATTGTTTCAAGAGTGATTGAAATTATAAAACTAGAAAAGAAATTATANATTTACGACAGTCGTTTCGAAAAAGAATTTACATCCCTTTGTTTCCGATATTTAAAATAAATAAGTGCTATTAAAACTGATAATAAACTATCAACATATTTAAATTATTCACAACAAGTCTGATATAACAATTTGTAAATTTCGGCTTTCAATTTCATTTTCTGTTTATGATCGGTTAATCGTCTCAATTCCGCCGCTATTGTCTGTCCAAATAATTCATCTTCATCTAAATCTTTATCTTTAACATCATTAGAATCATCTTCTTCATCATTTTGTTGTTGTTCTTGTTGATTGCCATCATTGTTGTCATCGTCTTGTTGTTTTTCGTCTTGTAAACAATCAAAATCACCATTAACATGACCAACATCGAAAAATTCAACATTATTCAACTGTTCCGATTTATTTGTCGTTAAACCGCCGACATCATCAAGGAAGTCTTCCTGTATCAAACCGGAATCATCGTCCGTTGAATTTCTAAACGGTTTTATCTCTGTTGAATCCGTATCTTCGTCAATTTCCGATTCATGTCTCGATCCAAAACTACTTTTATAACTAAATTTAATGAATAATAATAAATTAAATTCAATTAAAATTCGATTAATACCTTCGGCGTTTTTTAATGTGCGGATCTAGAAATGTTAAATGATTAAAATACCTCCATTTAGTCGTCTCGGAACTCCTCCGCTCCCGCGAATATCGTTCGCGTAGATTTTTCCATCGCAAAATGCACTCTTTTGCCGGCATTCCAACATTCCTGGCCAACTGTTTCCATTGGCCTATTTTCATTGATTTGTGCGATAATTGTCTATATTTCGAGTGATATAATGCTGGTAAGGCTCGAATACACGATATAAAATGTAACGTATTGACCGGTTTGCTGTCATTCAACGATGAATCCGATAAAGGGTCCGAGTATTTGTCTCTTTCCACCGGTATTGTTCCACCTATTCTCGCCCTTAAATAAATCGATTTTCTATCAATTCTAAAACATTAATAATTTTAATTTATGGCAAATTAAACCTGCGTGTTTGTATAAATGGCTCTAAGAATTCTAGATCATCGTAATGTGGACAGGACTTTCTAGCTTCACCGCTATTTGCAGCTCTTTTACAACGGGCGTAATTGTCGCGCATTGATTTCCATTTAGTTTGTACATCGTTCACTGAAATTACATCGAAAATAATTAGAGAATTAACAAAAATAGGAGATTTACCTGTAANCTCGCCCTTAAATAAATCGATTTTCTATCAATTCTAAAACATTAATAATTTTAATTTATGGCAAATTAAACCTGCGTGTTTGTATAAATGGCTCTAAGAATTCTAGATCATCGTAATGTGGACAGGACTTTCTAGCTTCACCGCTATTTGCAGCTCTTTTACAACGGGCGTAATTGTCGCGCATTGATTTCCATTTAGTTTGTACATCGTTCACTGAAATTACATCGAAGATAATTAGACAATTAACAAAAATAGGAGATTTACCTGTAATGCCGAAAACTTGAGCTATTGTCGCCCAGGCTTCGTTCTTTTTTTCAATATTTTTAAAATCGTCCATAGTCCGATCGTATAGTAGCGGGCAATTTCTAACTAAAGCAATCAATTCTAATTCTTTACCAGCGAGACCTTGCTCGAATTCAATATCTAGTAAACAATAACAATTATATAAAAACCGAAAATAAAAACAATCAAAAAAATTATAGGTTATGTTTCAATTTTTGTAATTTACGGAATATACCTAATTCTTTAGCAACTTGGAAAATGAATTGCGATAAAGGCGGCTCGCTTGTTTCCATTTTCATCCGAATTTGCATCAAATTTAATGATTATTTATTTATTTTGAGTTTTTAGTTTTTTGGAATTAATCAAAGCGCACAACATTGACAGCTGTCAAAGTAACAATGTTGCCAATATTAATCACAGAAACTTCAAATTTCAATAAATATTGAAATAATACGAAGAATATCAACACTATTTGAAAATTACTATTTTAAAACATTAGTATGTTCTTTAATTGCGTAATTTTTGCCAAAATTCTAACACACTCGGTGTTTTAATATTTTCAACAGTCGAGACCTTTATAATTACTGGAAAATTGTACATTTGGCACCGTTGGAAGATTGCTACAATTGCGCCAACCGTCAACAAAATCCCTAGATTAACAGCCATGTTTTGAAGTTTCAGTAAATAATTGCCAGAAATTATGGAAAAATTCATTGAAATATTCAAATTAGAGATAAGGTAAATATAATTAAGTGTTTTGTTTATTGTTTACAACTAAAATCCATCAAGCTATATTGATATTGTTATCAGTCTTGTTACCGATTTTATATAAAAAAAACATTTTTTCAAATCTAAACCTAGACAATCCAAATAATCAATGAATTGATTTGAAAAAGTGTTACAAAGCTAAATAACTGGTTAGTAAGGCCAAATTTGGATCCATAATTGTTGAAGTAATTTAAATTTGTACTTAAATAGACTCGCCATTAAAGTTACTAATATCGAAAAAATCCCTAGATTATTTTGAAAATTACCGGGAATTACTTTTATAATTTGATAAATTATACCGAATAGTAACTTGAATTTACAAGAAAATATATGATTTATCTTCAGGAGTGAAATAACAATTAACAATTATCAATTTTTAATGAACACAGGTTATATTAGATGACCATTTGTTGATGAAATTGACGATGAATTGGCGATATAAGAGTCGGGCAATTTTTCAAAAGCTATCATTCTTTGATTGATGATTCTTAACAATATTAACTAGGTCGTCGGTGGAAATCCCGATAAAAAATCATACTGTAGGTTATCAAAAATATTTGTAGATATCCTCTATATCTGTATAGATAGCTAATAATAAATGTATAAGGGCTATATGCCAAAATCGAGCCGTTTTGGGAATATTTCAACGAACCAACAACAATAAATCATATAGAAAATAAATGGATTTCATATTGATATTGCAAGAATATTCGATAAACAATGATTGTGCAAAAGATGAACAAAAACTGTTGTAGAAAATCGACCCAATTTAATTTAATTAAGTAGAAAGAAAAGTAAATGGATCGGTTAATGGATTTTTGATTTAAAAATAACCGTATCGAAATCCAAACATCTTTTGATTCCGTTTCGTAATAAGTTCAAACGATCTAATAGTTATTTTGAAAAACAAATAAAATTGCAATTCATCAGTATAGAAAATCGATTTTAATTACTATTTATAAACCGTAAATTTGTTTTATTTATTGTAAACTATTGATTGTTGATTAATAGAACGATACTTGTGGTCCTGTTGGTGGCTCAGGCAGACCGAAACTTCTCACCCAAAAACGATCGATCGTGTGATACAAATGAGGAGACACGCCCAATAATGAATGTTCTTCGTCAGGATAACTCTACAATAGGAACATTTTAATTTTATTAATTCGATAAAATATAACACAATAATCTCCAATTAACATAATTCTAGAAAGATCGTTATCTACCTGTTGCCTGAACAGAATATCGGCCTCTTCTAATGCCCTCGATAATAACATTGATTGTTGATAATGGACATTATCATCTCCATTACCATGAATCAACATGAATTGCCTACCACGAAAACCTTCAACGTTTCTAAATAAATCGGTGTTATTATAACCAGCCGAATTATCATCTTCAGTATCCAATCCCATGTATCTCTCCGTATAAATTGAATCTATACAAGGTGATAATTAACGTAAATTTGTATTTGAATTAATTATGTTACCATATAATTGGAAATTTGTAACTGGAGCCACCGCTAGACCAGCACAGAATACATGTTGGAAATCCTTAACAAGCGCCCATAGTGTCGAGAATCCTCCATAACTCCAGCCCCAAATTCCGGTACGGGTAGCGTCAATAAACGGGAATTTTTCTTGTAAATACCTAGAAAATTACAATTAAAAAAAAACGTAATTAGCGAATATTTTTAATTACTTTGTTACAGCAATTTGGTCGTCAATCTCTACAGTGCCCATTCTACGATAGATTTGGAATTTTTTCTTATTACCATCACGGCCACTACCTCGACCATCGATATAAACGTAAACAAATTGACGATTACTCACAAGATAATCAGCAAATTTGGCCGAATAAATGTCTTTAATTTGGTTCGAACCCGGACCTGCGTATCTGTAAAAATTCAAGTATCTTCACTGTTACAATTAATCATTAGAAGGAGTATTTCTGATAGACAAAAAAACTTAAACAACGGCAGGTCATTTATTTGCAAAGACAAATAAAAGAAACGCCTTGGTGGTTAAAATACAAGATTTTTTGGGGAAATTTCCTGTTTTTTTGATACAATGGCCAAGGAGAATTTCCAAAAGTATCTACTGGTAAGTTTTTATTTTTAGTCACCCATTCTTATCGATTTTGAGTAATAAAAGTTTGGACAGTAAGGCTCCTCGGTGAGACGCCTTGTAATTCAGTTATTTATCGGTTCATTGGTGGTTTCTATTGCGTTTCTGTACCCACAAATCGGGCCACTTTCGAATCAATAGAAACGAAAAGTTACTTAGTGGCAAATCGGTTTTAATAAAACAGGGGAAAAGTAAATAATGAAAATTTACGAGCTGAATAAATAAATATCGACTCCTGAATGTTCGCAATAACTAGGAGAGTTACGTTGTTTGTTTTTTATCAAATCTACCTAAAGATGCTGAAGAAAGTTCTCCTATTCCATCAAAACCGATTCGTTTATAAAAAATAAAAATAATTATGAAAATTACACATCAATAATCGTTGGATATTTAAAAGATGGATCGAAATCGTATGGCAACAATAAGCGTACATTAGCATAGAATTCATCAGTTACAGGTATTTTAAAATCACGTGATAATGGTAGTTTCTTTGTCAATAATAGTCCAACAAGATCACTATTATCCTCCCAAACGAAACTCTGATAATCCTGAAAAAATCTAGAATTATTTTATTTTCTCGACAAATTTGTTGTTATACTTTAAGTCGGATAATTTCAACTAGATGCGGTCCAGGACCTTCACAAATCCGGGCAAAATATCGGAAATCTGGACTAAAAACTGCAGAAGCGTACAGACAAAGTCTGGCTGGAGTTTTTATATCGCACGTTAAACACGTTGTCAGATTATTGTGGTGTGCATAGACGTGTTTCTGTGAAGGAGCACCAATTCCCGATCCTTGAAAATATCTACAATTCGAACAAATTTAACGACTTGTTTTCGTGATAAATAAACAAAATTACTAACATCGTGTCATTGTTCTCATCATAGTTGAGAATTTCGGTAACAACAAATCGATTGAACGTTAATCGTGTTGTTGTATTCTTATCAATATCGACTTTTATTAGATGATTGTAAGTATCGTCATCGACTGGTTGTGGTGTTATTTCAAATCGAACACTACCATTACGGCTATAAACCGGTAACATTAAAGTTAACCAACCGTCCTCTTGTGAATATGTCGATTCTTGTCGACAATTATTATTCAAATCGCATCGTATCAATTCCCCTTGATTTTGTACACGATTCGTTGATAAAATCACAATTTCATTATCACTCGGCCATGTCATCCCATAGAAAATACTATCCGATCGGAATCTAGATGCGATCCCTTCAATTTCATTTATAACAGCCGGTTTCAATAAATCCACCCAAAATGTACGTACTGTTGGATTTGTTGTATTCACCTGTTATAATAAAGATTTGAAATATTCTCAACGAGAAAAAGACGAAATTAGATTACTTTAGGATAACGGATTGTCCGTACTTCAGGATATAAAAGCTCATTCGGCTCACCATAGTGTAGATAATCGAATTCTTTGACTTGTGTATCGTTGAATTGTGCAAACGCTAATTTCGTCGAATCCGGTGAGAACCAAATCGCTGATCCTGATGCTAACACTTCCTCTAGAAATATCGCAATTTATTCGATTACAATAAAATTAATAGTGCTACAAAAGTACCCTCGTACACCCAATCAGGAACACCATTATAGATAATACCCGGGACGCCGTTGTTTGTAATTGATACAGGATTATCGACATTCTCCGGATTTTCTAGATAATAAATGTTGTTTTCTCTTACATAAACGGAACGATGGCCTTTTGGTGACCATTGAAACAATTGTACCGGATTTTTCTTAGCGATATCGTAGAATTTTCTAAAATACTTCCGATAAAAACAAATATTATTGCAATAATAAAACTCACTTATTTCTAAGATCGTAAATTGTATACGACGCGGTAATTGAGTGGCGAAACACCTGAAATAATTATGATTAAAATATTTTTGATTATTTTTAAAACGTTACAAACTTTAGAAACATTGTATCTGAGGACGACAAATTGGATATCTTCTGAAAATGTTATAGAAGCACCAGAATAATTGGCCTGTAATTATCGATTCTAATTTTAATTAAAAACAAATCGTGTTTATCTTACTAGAATTGATTTGTCGAGGATTTGTGTAATCGTCTTGGTTTCAGGCTCGTAACTATTGACGTTGTTTTCATGATCACGATACAATAATAGATTGCCTTTTAAAAACGAATAGTTTACCGAAATTTTTTTTCTCGAGTTTATTTTAGATGTACTTACCTTTTGCCCAAGTTCCATTGAATGTTTTCGTTGAATAAACACCATTTAAGATTTCATCAAGTTGGATCGGTTCCAATACTCGTGGAACACTAATAAGAAAACTTTGAATTGTCGTTTTAACAATTAATAATAAAATTATCGTATAAATCTGAAACTATATCAAAAACGATTTTATTAAATAAAATTGTTTGATTATTGATTTTATGCGAAATTTACTTTCAACATTTGTAGAATCGGATTTTATAATTGTCGGTCTCTGATACTATTGACAGAACACGTTTCACGTGAATACTGCTCAATGAAATGATAAAAGAAGGTGCTGCTTAAATTCACCTTGTAACTTGTGTAATCATTATTATTATTATTATTTATATTAATCAATTTCGCGACTACAATGCTAATCTTATCGTGAACATAAACGTTTATAATATTCAATTAGCTAAGAATTTTATTCCTGTAATCGCTCAAAACACCACAAAGTAGAAACAAATTGAAGTGTTTGCACTCGTTTAAAAGTAAAATACAAAATTTGACTATTGACATAGTTTTAAATGTATTGCTAAATATTTTGGATATTATCCGGATAAAATACTCAAATTTTATCTACATCCGTTCTAAATTAAAGGAGACAATATCGAAAATACGCATTGAACAGGAATTCAAATTTCTTATTAATGACCTTTATATAAAAGTAGTTTTCCTTTCTAGACAATTAATGTATAGTATTCTAATTGAGCCACCATCTTGACCTCAATCTTCACATTTAACATTCAAATTGTACATTATTTGCTAATTCGAATATCGAATCGATATTCTACAGTTGTTGTGTCTTTTCTGGATAATCTCGTCGATTTCTCTCGTGGGTTTTTCTTAAAACTATTGACAAATCTTGGCAACGATACTCCCTTAGCACAAACAGCTAGGTGTTAAATAAATCTTTAAGGTTTCACACAATGTATACTGTTGGGATATCTTTTAGTTGTGTCTCAATAGATAATCCTACAAGCTGAATTCTTGTCGTTTGAATTGAGGCGAAATAAGATTCATTTCTTTTTTAAACAACACGTGAGGATCTTACAAATTCTTTTAGGTTTATTTCTTGTTTATTCTCGAATATTGACAAATTTATGATCACTTTTTGGTGCTAAATTTGATGTAAGTAAGGCTATTATTTTGAAATTCGTGTACAAATCTTTGGGGACTAAAAATCTCCATCTTTATTGGCAATACTTTATCCGTACTCAAATCAATATTTAATTGAATGGATATTGGAATAATCAAGGAAATGACGTGGTAGCAAATCGTCAAATTTAACGCAATTAAGATAAGGATCGAGCTCTTGATTTTTCGATAATATAACAGTATGGTTTGTTTTAAAACGTTTTAATTAACATAAAATATCGATAAGTAAACGGTGGTGATTGTTGGACGAGTTTTCGGTCGGTAATTGTGGGTTTATTTTCTTGTTTTCGAATGAATTGTGGCCACATAAAGAGAGAAATATAGGAATTTTCAAGGATAGAATTGTATTTTAAACAAAATTAACCACCTTGAGACTTACGGAAAAAATCGATTTTTTTGAAGTTTTAATTTAAACAAATCCTTGACCTTTAACATTATCGATAGCAAATTATCAAAGACGAGTTCCTGAATTTTAAACCATATACGCTGATAAAAACCATATTCTTTTCTCTATTTTTGTTTAATTATTTTTATTGGCTCAAGAAAATGTTGGATTTTCTCTAGTAAACATTATCACAATTATGTTGAAGGTCTACAAAGCGTGTCCAAGTTTAATTGTGGGCCGGTTTTCGGGGAATTGTTAAAACCGTAGTCGTTTAGAGCGGTCAGTGTGAATCTACTTTCTGTAATGCAAATTGGCGGATGCGCCAACAGGCTAACTCGAGAATCGAATCTTTTTTCTTTCGTACTGTAATAAAGTTCATTAATTAATTTGCTTGAATAGAATTAAGATTTGTGAAAAGGCCAAATGGTTTCGGACAAATCCTTGACCTTTTTCTAGATTTCAGTCAAAATTTTTAATTTACGTCCAGATCAGCATTGATAGAAAGACTTGTCGAGAATGCAGCTATTTCCATATTTAAATATTGTAATTTATGATAAATGCGGACGGTTTGTTTCGCTATCGGTGGTTTTTATTGTTTTCAAATGAATTTTAAACGTAAAAATTCTAGTAATTGTGAATTTTCCATGTTATTTATCAAATTATCTTTCGAAAGTTAAGCAACCGATTTAATTGAATCTTTTGTGGTAAAGTTTGTCAATTGTTTATATAAACAATAACATGTCCAATGTATATTTCATTGGAAACAATAAACGTTCAGAACGGTTGTACAATTTTGAAATGACGACAATATAATGCATGTAGTAGATATTTGATAAAATCTGAACAAACAATAATACACGGACAGCCGATAGACTGAAACCATCTGAAAACTTTGCACAAAAATGTTTTATCAATAATTTTTTGAAAAACAAAGCATAGAAAAGTTGGAAACAGAAAAGGAAATCAACGAATTCTATCTGTGCGATTCAAGCAATTAATTTCCACCTAAACCGAAAATAGATCCGATAAGATCTATTTAACCCTGTTATAAAGACGATGAAATATCAAAAATTACGATCACGTTCGTTGTAAAAAATAATTACTAATATCATTCCCAATTATCCACGGTCGTGTATCATTTTCGACGGTCGACTATCGTCTCTCGTTCACAAAATAAATGTTGTAATATAGAAGAAATAGAAGTAGAAGAAGTAGAAGACGACGAAGAAGAATGAGTTGGATAAATATCCGCAGGGAGCGCTGTTGTTCTGGCGTCCCGGCGAACCCCTGATGCAGTATTCAGCCGGTATCCGGGCATCATGCACGGCGTCGCGACGCCAACAGTCGCTAATCTCCTACCTGTAGTGCCAGTGCTTCCTACACACTCTTATACGTTATTTATGGTGATAGTTTAGAAATAAAAATTGAATTTAATTGATGATACGTTTTTTTTTTTGGATCAATTTTAATTAAATTGGAAAGAGATTCTTCAACGGTCCATGCAGAATCCGAAACGGAATACTAAAACAGGTACACTTTTGAGAATTTATAGATTTTTTACTGGGGATACAGGTAGGGTTTTCGTTAAACTAATAGTTTAAATAGATGAGAATTTAAACTTTCAACACTGACGGTTATCAATAACACACCCTCATTTTCAACCACCAGTCTGGTGTTGATTAAACTTGGGGTAATTTGGTGGTTGTGGATTTTTTTATTGTTCAACACTGGAAAACAACACGATGACGGCTCGAAATTGTAGAAGATTTAAAATCAATACTTCAAAATTATTACAAAATCTGCAAATACTACCAAATTGATGTCTCTAATTGTTTAAATTTTCTATTGAATTTGTAATTTTCGAAATAGACTAGTGTCTATTTTGAAACGTCCATCGTCTAGACACGTGTAATGGACGACTAGCGTTTAAATCAACATATTTTTCCAACACGTTCTAGGCCAAAACAATAATTGGATAACAACTAACGTTTAGATTTAATTATTTATAATACCTTTAATGTAATCGATTTCAATCTATTAAATGCATACCTCCGGCAAAAATAAACTATAATCAAGTCGAGAACTGATCATCACTCTTTATTATGTGATAAGAGAATGATGTAATAACAATTTTAGCCGGAAATCGTCATCTACTCTCCTACAAACTTATCAAGTCTCTTATGTAACCCCCACAGGAACTGTTTAGTTATTTATCTGTTACCAATCTAGTTGAGGTGAAGATAGAGATGATTGGAGTTATTTCATTGGAAAATTCACCGAAATTTTTCAAAAATTGTAGTACAACATTGATTAGAAGCTTTAAAATGCGTAGCTCTATCATCGAATCCTGCGAGATATATGGAAATGATGTCCATATTGGCTACGATTCAAACTTTTAAATTATTTGTTTTCGTGTAAAATGAAAGGAATAAGGAACGAAAAAAATAATGGAACAACACATAATATTGTTGCATAACGATATTTTTCACCTTGGTGAATTCCATAGGGGTCGCAAATTATTCCACAACAAATTATCCGCCAGTACAATTGGTATTTTTTTCAGTTTGCACAATATAAGACCATAAATAACAAGCGACAGTACATTCCAATTTCGAGGATATCCATTCTTTTTTCTACAGTTGTGTAGAATTATAGCGGCGCATTGACGTCACTTCTTCACCGATGATTTTACAGTCACCGCTTATGGTAATCAGGGTGGAAAAATTAATAAGAATGATAAGATTGGAGTCTTTGAAAGCCGCATTTCGACGAGTGCGAATAAAATTTGAAATTATCCATGCTCGAGTTGGCCGTTCAGAAGTGGTATTTTCTGATTTAATCTATCTTTTAAATGTTCAACGATGCGCCCTGTTATCGTCATTGATAACGTTGACTGCAATATAAATACAAAACTGAATGGGGTGTGTCGTTGAATTTTCCTCACCATTTATTAAACGATTACAACAAATGGAAATTCACCTCATTATAAACTATTTGCAAATACGAATTGTCGCCAATATATGGCAGTTTTAGAGCAAATTTATTGTCATTCCAGTGAGTCCATATCCGTTCTGTTTTAAATAAACATGAATCGTCAATTCTACTATTGGATTCTAAATAATAAAAAGGATTCTCGTAAAAATTCTAGTCTTTTTTAATTAACCTCCACTGGATGTGTGAGGGTTGAGTATCGTTTTCATTCAATTTTTTTATGATTAACATCCGCCTTTTACGGCACATAAAGTTGACGTGAATTTCAACACGCTCCTATTTTGTGTTGACGCTGCCATTTTTGTGTTATACTACAAATAAAATCAACTTTACCTAGTACAAATACGTTAAACTATTTGTTTATATTTGAATTCTTGTAATTCCATTAAAGCTACACCTTTCAAACGGCATGCAATAGTATTGATCCAGTTTCAATCTGATCTCGGTTTTTACAAAAATCACGTCTTCACTCTTCATTACTATTAGAATATCAATTCATTTCTGATTTAAAAACGTTTGAATTTCTATAGGGGATAATTGAAAAATTATCTTAATATTTGTGTCGATTTTCGAGAAAAGCGGAACATGCGAAAATTGATTGAATGTCGTTACCAGAATGCACAATTACCACTTTACTGCAACACTCCATTATTTCGATGAAATTGGCGGAAATTGGGGCGGTTTTTGTTTCATTAAAAATTGTTGTAAATTTGCCACTACTGTTGACAACTTTGATGTTTTTTTCCCAAATACGCACAAAGTTTGCAGATATTGGAAGTATGTTAACAAAACTTCTAAATAAAAAGCAGTGTCAAGTAAATACATTACAAAATCAAATTTTCTCTAACCAATATCTCTATAATTGATAGATTCAATAAAACAATCTCGTGTCAACTGCGAATTAAGTTCGATATTATGATGTTTAGATTGAATTTGCGACAGTTTACAGCGTTTTTGCGTGTTCTTTTAAATAGCTTTTGATTAAATAAAAACGGTACACTATCGAGATTAAACTAATCGAACTGGAAACGAATTTTTGAACTTGCCAGTTTGGCGTTTATCATAATTAGAAAAAGCAAGCAACGGCAATTTGTTATCGATTCTCGCCCGGCGCATCCACCAAAATTCCACATATGGAAATTGAGCGAATATTTCAACGTTTTTCTATATCGTTACAAGAATTCGTATTCGAATTCTACTGTGAATCAATCAGTAGACTTTTCACATCGGAAATAGAAATTCCGCAACTATTTGTTTCAGTGAAATAAATTTGTCATTGGATTAAGTTTCAAGGTATTCTTTTCATCCGGCTAGTTTATCAATAAAAGCGCTACTAGTTTTCAGGCTAATAGTAATTCATATTCATGTAAATTAGTGTAAAGTGGTTTTATGGTAATTTTATGTAATATTGAAACTGGAAGAATGGCAACGATCGACAATTCTAATGAGTTTTGTAAATGGTTGTGCGAGAAGAAGACTCACCAAAACTAATCTACTGATTTATGTATTCAAGTGCTAAGGCATGTCTTTAAGCTACACGATCTCCACAATAATATATAGCCGACATCTTTATATATACACAGTTTTTTTGGCCTTAATAAAAAGGGTTGGAAATAGCCAGAAAACCTGTAGACATAAAATTCGCTTCTATATGGAAAATGTGTATTTGTAGTGAAGCTAAATACTAGAGTGAAATTTATGATACAGTTGTGAAATTTGCGTTTCTCACCCCCTTATTCCTGTTTATTTTACACTAAACACAGATTTAAAGAAAATTTTAAAAACTGATAAAACTTCCGTGAATAATTTCCAGTTTGTTGTCAGATTCGAGTTGGTGTTATTTGAATTTCTACAATAATAGATAATTGTAAGATATCATGATCTGGCATAAGCCGAGTCTTTTTTACTGGGGGCCTAGTATTCAAGGATGAGGAGTCTATCGATCCAGACGCGTAACCCGGCAACTCTGCCCGCACCTTAGGCCCTCCAATTCCAGGTATAAATTCAACTTGTATCGCACATATAAGAATTCTACAGGTTATATTGGGATCAATTTCGAATTAATCTGTCGATTAAATCCAAAATTGACGTAACTTTCGCGTCACTAAATCAATATTAGATTCATCCAATTCCAACGTTTCTACCGGCTGGGGCAGAAATTTAAATCCGCCAAGCTTCCATCCAGTCTATGTTGAAATACGAATTTCATTGTCTTGTCGTATATCTGTCAAAAAACACAGCCTAGTGGAATTATTTCGGTGTAGATGGAAGTCTCTATATTTCCTATTTTCATCGTAATACGGTCGGGTGAATTACACCTTTACGAAATTATACAAATTCAACACGAAATGCTAATTTTATTTTTGTTTGCTTGCTTCTATAACGAGACAACTGGCCGTGAACTACATTGTTGTAATATTGTTGAAAATACTTTTTTCAATTTAAATATCTAGGTTGAAATTTTAAATCTTGATCTATTTAAATATCTTGGGACATAGCTAGAATTGTTGCGAATCATACTGAATATAAATTAGTTGAGAAGAGGGATCACATGGAAAAGGTGGATTATATTGCTGGTAATTGTATGAGTAGATTTTATCGTAAGATACTCGAATTAGGGACAAATTTTACAAAACTGACCGTCGTTGAGTAATTTGTTTCCTTAAAAACATCAATTCTATACTTTCAAACGACATAAAATTGATTGAATTGCAGCTTTGAAATCTTTCCAGCTGTTAGATCTAACAAATTAGGCAACGGTAGTATTCTGTAACTAAAAGTTCCCTGGCCGAGTTAATCAGATATGCTCCATTCGTTTGGATCGAACTCAATCTCATTCTTTGAGAGTTGTAAAAAGGCTTCGTTTTGAAATTCTAGCCTTGAATGAATCATTAACGAACGTGCTTCTTCTATAAATTTGCATTTAGCGTCATTTATCGTTGGATTTCTCAATAAATGGATAAGGAGATGAAGTATTGTAAATTCATCTGCTGTGCAGTAAAATTGACATGATTGATTTTGAACGGGAGATTTTGTAACGATATAATTTAAAAGATGAAACGTTAATGAAATTCTAATTCGGGAATTTAAATGATATGGTAAATAGTCTATTTTAAGGGCGAATTCTGTTCGACAATTCGCTTGCAATTTTGATGCTGTTGAAAAGATTCATCTTAATTTCCAGTCATCCGATTTTCGATTTAAACTTAATTTTGGCAAAACTTTACAATTTCCTTCCAAAATATCAAACATTTTGCAAAAGTTTCCATCAATTAGAATTTATTGAAGTGTTAAATTGTCGATTATCTATCTGTATATGTAGATTGTTAATAACACGAAATTCTCTCGGTATTCTATCAAACTAATTAGTTTACGACAATATTTTATCAAATGACATGTTGCTGGGACAATGTAGAGACACAATCGAGGGAATTCATACCAATTATCGTTACACAACTAATTCAACTGTAGTTGATGATTGGAATTTTAGAAAATATTGTTATATTCTGTAAATATTGATTTGCTGATACGCCATCTTGTATATAAAAATCTAAAATTGCTTGTAGTTTACCGATTTGCATCTGTTTTACAACGATTCATATGCATGATCTAGCCCAATTTACATTCCCTGCCACGTACACAGCCACCCACTAATCAAATGTGATTGCTTTGAATGTTGATTGATTATTTCCCGGTTACGAAATTATAAGACAAATACGAAGACAAATTGTCGATCAACCGAACAATCATCCGATTATGTCAATACAAATTGAATAGTTCCACGTCGCAAAAAAATCATTTTTTCGGTAGTTCCTAGAAGTGTCTTTCCTCTAACAAAAAAAAAAAAACAAAGGGATAATTTGAATAAATTTAAAGCCGTTGGCATCACTCCAATAATGTCCAGCTTTCTATCCATTCAATTCGAAAAGATATAAGGAATCAACCCAGTTGGTGGTAGATTTATTCCAAACATTTACATGTTTACGGTTAGTGGAAGCTTTAAACAAAAAGCTCGGTACGAATAAAGGCCGATTCTTTACTAAAAAAACAATAACCGTATGCAATAAAACTCCTGTACTTTATAATTAATTGCGGCACAATTATAGAATGGAGGATCGATTTTTTTTTTGGATTTCCAAGACGATTTTAAGCTTTCTGCATTAATATCCGGCTTTTAACGGTTCAAACACCAGAAACTCAATGTGTGTAATTATCGAAAATGTTGAAAGCTTCCATATCATTTCCACTACATAAATTCCTGTTCATTACACTGTTATAATGTTGTCTAATGTCGCAAAATTGCGAGATTTACATTTATCGCGAATCGAGAATTTGCATTAAAATCATAAGCGATTAGAGTCATTTATTTAGTTTTATTGCGATATTTTGTGATTTTCAACACGTACACCGGATTTCTTTTATTCATTTCTTCTAAATAGCGTCTGTAACAAAAAGACGGTATTTCCATATTAAATCGATTTAGAACTAGAAAAATTGTTGGTTTATATTTGACGAAAAAAGCGAAACAAATACTAAATAAACACTATTCAGATACTCCTATTACCTTTCAATATTGTTCAAACAACTTACAAATAAATAAAATTCCAACAAATTCACTAATGAATGTCGGAAATATGATTTATTTTCGTATAGCTCCCAACAAAGCCTGTCATTTTCTTATTGTATTGTTTTATAAAAGTTCCGGTGTTGTTCCACAGTATTACCGAGCCTATTGTTTCATACATGACGACAACGGCGGATATAAAAATTTTTCCTCTCCAACACAACTTTAACAAAACAATCTCCGTTAGTTGGAGCCGCGTATTTCCTCTAAAATAAATCAACAAGAGCCCTTCAAGATTTCGATTAAAATAAGAAAAATGATCGTTCAACTAGTCATTTAATTCCACAATTTACATAAATGTGTGAGTATGTGCTTTAGTTTCTAAGACGGAATTGATTTAACCCCATTAATTACTCGAACAGAGCTAAATCGGGCTTTTATGTTACGTATCAAAGAGAATTAATTCGCTGCTTCACAGCTATGTGACAGCTGTGTAGAGAAATGAAGAATTACTCGGTGAACGAGCTTCTATACAGCCGAGCTAAATAGTTCAAGTTATATTGTTTAAAGCTATCACTATTATGTTTACTTCCAACTAATCTTGATTGGGGAAACGTTCCGTTTGGATAAAGTAGTGAAAAAATATTGATATGGCTCGGGGTAAACGAACAAACAGGTTGAACGTGTGGATATAAATTGCTGGTTCTGCGAAGATTGATAAACAATACGAAGAAAAATAGAATAGTGAATAAAACAAGCATCATCGTAAATTTTGACGAATTCTCTCTAAAATTGTAGCAGAGGATCGCTTGTCAATTTTCGGATTCGTTTTTAGTGTTCTTTGGGAAACACAACGATTGTTTCAACTAGTGTTGCATCTTTTAATCAAATTACAGGTGATTTTCTCAATTTCAACTCGAAAGCTCTCTGAAATGGTGTTAGAATCGTCGTAAATTACGAATATGGATGGAATTTATCCAAGGTTGGAGGATTATTGTGCAAAGTGCACATTTAATGTTTATGAATATATCGAACATACGTACAAAAATAATGATTCTATTTTGAATAAGTTGCGAATTTAGTGTGCCAAGTACTAATAAATTTAGAAATTTAAACAAATTTGTGTCGCATATGTGAGCTATCTTAGTTACTGTGAATCTTGACCTTTCATCTCTAAATTTATCATTTAATATCTGCACAAATACCGGCTATAATTCGTTTAAATTAGTAAATGAACATTCCAACATTATTAACAATTTAATTAAAATTTACATATGTTAACGTGTATTTTACTCAATTTGCAAAATTTCGAGGACCGAAAATGTCCAACTTTAACGATAATATCCAATGGTAGCAGGTGTTTTCCATTGACTTTCCAAACCAAAAATCTCAAGTTTTTGTTGGTGGAAACTTCTCTAGAAGTCTATCATTTGAAATATTACCGCATCGAGTTTGACATGTAATTTTCAGTTTTGTTCGGAATTATTGCTGGAAAAACTTGAAAGTTTATTAGGCCCATTGGCGTTCAAGGGGATGATAGCCCACTTGGGATGGTTTAACCCTTGGGGACTTCAGACGTTCAACGTTTGACACTGATAGTGCTCCCTAGATCCTGATACTGGTTATACTGCACGAGTTGATAACGTTAAATTTGTCCTTTCTCGTCCATCTTACAATACTGTTTGTGATAAACTTAACGTAATAACTTTACACAAGACACGGTAGTGCTTTAAAGAGTTTGTTGTTGTTAATAGGGTGTCCTGGCTTTAACAAGTTAGAGTTGAAGTTTAATGAGTTACAGACAAGTCTGTACCCACAATCTTCAAAAGTCGACTCAATGCGAACACAATATCGGATTTAGTAGGAAATGAAGGAATCGTGTAACTCTAGTCTTATTGCGATTCCTATCACACGAATTACGAGTGTAAATCCACGATTTTTGAAGTAGTAGTCAAAACGGAAATCTCCAAGCTACGAATAGACCGAGAATAGATTGGAAGATTAGCGGCAATTATCGATTAACATTTTAAAACGTGTAAAAAAAATTACAGGAAAGTTCGAATCGTTTGGAAACCTTGAAATTTCAGCTCAACTTGTAATTTATTACACCACTGATCTAGCTTGTGCTTGTAGAACTTATTATACCAGCAGGCTATACAGTAATTTGTTAATGGTATTTTACATATCAACTGAACCTGTAAAGCGTACAATTTGCATTTTTAATCAACCATATATTTTACGAAATTCCACAATAACTGTAAAATACAGCCGGGAATATGGACTTGTTGCCGGATCACGGTGTTGAAATGAAATTTTCAGATAAACTGAAAAACCAACAAAACTAGTCGTGGCTGACCAAAAACCGGCCTTAATCCGACGAATATATCAACAAAAGTCTATCCATAATTATAACGTAGTTTAGCGGAATTTGCGGGATTTTAAAATCTATTTATTTAAATTTTTAATTATTCTTATCGAGATTAATTTGAATAATTTAATAGCTTTCAGTAGACAGCTCCGCACGCTACGCCAGTATTTAAAGTTGCCTATACTTTATAATTAAAAGAGTAATATAGCGGAATTGGCACATTACTCTTTGATTAGAGAAAAGAAATGTTTCTAGACAAATATAAGACGAAGAAACTGAATAAAGGGGCCTTTAATACGTTTACAATTTGAACGATAATAGCGATTGCGTTGATTCAAAGGGAAAAAACCGCATTACAGTAAAGAAAATACAGTTTCAATAAAGCTGAAATGATTGGTGTCGAATTCCTGTAATTGTAATGGATCGTGTAAAGTTTCTATCGTTTTTCGAAGAAATCCTAAAAGGGCTGAAATTAAACGAATCAAAAACGAACGATAGTGTCAAATCTTTACAGTTGTTACATGATATTTTCCACAATTTTAGCCAGGATAACATTATTGAAAGTTTAACAATTTTACAGAGATGAAACTTTCGAAGAGTCGTCCAACACAAATTCAATTATCCAAAGTCTTGAAAATGTCGATTTATTCAAGCGAAATGACAAACTTCCATTATATTTGCCATGCACTTTTCCGGGTAAACGCAAAAAGGGTTCAGTCGATGTTTATCAAATGGAGACGCCCTTTTTATTCGGGATGGCGTTGAATATTGGAGTGGAAGAATCGCGATTGATAATCAGTTTTTCTGTTGTAATTGCAGATTGTTGGTAAGAGTGCTGGCCTGTTGAAGGGGCGAGTGGTCGTTGAACACAGTTGAACACAGTGGCGGCGCAGGACGACGACTGTGAAACGACGACGTCGACAAAGACGACGACGGGGTGGTTAACGGAATGCACGCTAATGTGCATACAGATCGGAATGAGTGGCGTTTGCCCCCAGATGAGACACTTCAGGTTGCCGATCCAAAGGCCAAAAAGGCCGAGGTAGGTGACGAAGAGGTCAGTACTCCAACGGACAACAAACCACTACGATATGCACTATACAAGTATATTATTATCATTTTTTCTTGATTGTTCTGAAAGACGGGCCAACAATAGAATTTCAAAGCAATCCCCTGAAAATCCCTAGATTGTAAGAAACAGAGAGAGAATTGGTACACCTGCTGATACCAACTTAAACTATCAATCTCTCGCTTTTTTCTCGCAATCTGGCCGCAAGAATCTAGTGATTTTTGTAATATCAACTTGGATAACCTTCATTGCCTGCCAGTTTTGGTTGTATCTTAAAATTGCGCTGCAATAATTCGGTTTTTTCGAAACAATTCGCTTGGAATGTTTGGATTGTTGGCTCGTTAAATTAGTGGTCGTGTTTATTTATCTCTAGTGCATCCGGAATGGATTAGTGGTATGTAATTGAGGAATGAGTACTGACTTAGTTTTAGTATCCACATTCCAAAAAATAAAATAGCGAAAAATTCACATTTTGCTCGTTGTTAATTGCAATTAAATCGTGATTTATTTTGAATAAAACTGTAGCAAACTGTGAATTTTCAGTAATTACTACAGTTAGTCATAAATATTAGAATGATTATAAATCATTTTACATCTTTTTGCATTTAATTAAAACATATTGCACTTGCATTTAAAATAATCAGATTTTAGCGAAAGCACTGCACAATTTTCCCTTTTTTTGATATAATATTAAATAGGACGTTTGCACTATAGTTGAAATATTGATAGCGCATCCAAACAATAAGACTATTGTTGATTATAATAAAATAATTAATTAACTAATTCAATGGTTGCGCTAACAACAATAACCGTTTATTAAAACAACCAAGCTTGTTAGATTTGAAATTAAATTCTCCTTTAATGAAATTTAAATTGATAGTGTAGAAGAATATTTTAGAATTGATTAAAGACGATTAATTTTTAACACTGAATTTTTTAGTATTATTAATTAGTTTGCAGTATGAATTGCTTGTAAATTTATCATATTCACAAATTAGAAGCTTATCGTTAAATTAAAATCTTATTTTCTACAATACAAGCAATTTGTTACCTAAATGATAAATATCACATGAACATACACGATATAAATACAGACACGATATAAATATAGACGAATGTGATGAAAACCAAAATTAGATAACAATGAATTTATTATTTAAAAGTCATAAAGCAATATAATTTCAAATGGGGCTGTATTAAAACGAATATTTCATCATCCTCATCATTTGATGATAATGATTGTGATTTCAAATATACCTACAACGTTACTTATTTTACACAACAGCTTTGATGAAATACAATTCCAATAACACAACTTGCATTGTGTTTGTACCTTTAGTCTCATCCAACTTCCGCTTTAATCCATCTTGATCTTTGTGTTCTCTTTTATAATATGTGTTGTGTCAAACAAGTGCTTTGTATCCTATATCACTCTTTAGGGTATTCATCCTTTTATTTAGTCTTTTCATCAGTTTCTTCACCCGTCTTAATTTATCTTTAGTTGTATTTTGTGAAGACTTCTATTCACCTATAATCCATTTAATTCAATGCAGCGTTTAGGTACTTAATTAAAAATGTATAGCACTATTCTTTTTTCCGTTTTAGTCGAGGAAATTTTACGACAGCCATCCTAATGAGATTTCGTTATCGTCCTAGATACATACAGTAGCGGTAATTTGTAAAGGTACATAGGAAAGATAACGATATTTTATTATAGCGGTAGTATTCTTTATAGAGGAACGTTCGGTATATTTTAATGATAATAACAAAAATAAAGAGTGATAAGAAGGAGAACTTGATGAAGGCCTGATTTTTGCAAATTTTCCAATTTAGGCACAAATTTTTGAGTTTTCGGTTCTAAATGACCCATTAGCTCTGCGAATTTGGGTAAATTTCTAGTCAAAATTGATGCTAGTAGAGCTATTTGGGAACTTTTTATGGCATTACTAAGCAAATGATTATAATTTAGATGAAAATTCATCAATTTTGAAAGTCCATTGGCCCATTTCATGACAAATTGTTTCTATATTTAAAATACAGTACAGGATGGTGAAATACAATTTTGGGTCGACGATAAAATAAAATGTAATTAAGGTCGAAAATATGCATTGTAGATTTTGATATATTCGAATATAACTCAACTTTGTTTGGCGGATCTACAATCGTCCTCGCTCTTGTTAAAAACTTTATTCAATGATAGAAGTTCCATGGGGTTATGCCTTCAAAAAATTGATTTGTTTCTTAAAAAATCCATATTTTATAGGTATACGTAAATTACAAATTCGTTCTACTTCCAATCAAGCGCAAAGGAAACAAAGTTCCTTATCAAATTTTAATAAGGCAAACATAATTAGTGAAAGCAACGGGAAATATCAGCCCGCCTTACATAGAAAATTACTTCTAACAATAAGAAAGCATCGACGATCTTTATTGCAGTATCAAAATAATGAACAACTAATGAATAAAATAACAATAATTACATTCAATTTCTTATCAAAAACGGTTTTTTCGAGACGTACCGCAATTGAATTGACGTCCAAGAGAAAAGGAAATAATCCCTTCGACTAACGATGTGATTTACAAATTTGGGCGTCAAATCAGGATAACAAACGCTTTGTTATGAAAAGAAGGCCAGCGGAAACAAATTTATAAAACATCACCCCTAACACGCGAATCCGTGCAATTGAGAAGTTAGTTTGGAAGTTAGGGGTAGTTTTTCATAAATTCGAATTAACAACGTCGTGAATCATAAACAGGCTTGTTGGTGGATTTTTTTTTAATGTCGAAGTTTAATTTGTCCGTTATTAGCTTATCTTTCAGGACAATTCCTGAAGGATATTGGTGGTCGTCATTTTTTCGTAATTGGCGAAATTCGTCCCGAAAACGAATAATTATCAATTTGAAGAGAAATCTCTAATTGCAATTTAGCTTTTTTAATGTAGAAGGAATTGAAAATAAAAGAAAGTTGGCAACAATCGCCGGTTTTTATTCGAATAAAAGTTGGTAGTAGGTCGGTGT
Source organism: Hycleus cichorii (assembly GCA_013841215.1). Lineage (NCBI taxonomy): Eukaryota > Metazoa > Arthropoda > Insecta > Coleoptera > Meloidae > Hycleus > Hycleus cichorii. The sequence goes on along the minus strand of JACDRQ010000287.1, from coordinate 86,341 downwards.
ATTCATTGAAATTTAATGATACGAAAAATAAGAAAGACGCTTTTAACTTACTGAATTGAACTCGTCCTACTCTAATGCAAAGTAATATTTCTCTTATTCATTCTTCAGTTTGTACGTTGATTGAAAGGCGGAATGACGATTGAAGTTTTTATAGTTTTACAGAAAAATTGTGAATTTCTATTTTTGAGAACTAAACTAGACATCCGGTAATTAGTTTCAAATTTGCTTCATGCACTTGAACTTTTTTTTATTTTTGGCAAATGTTAATCAATCTATAATTTAATCCAAAAATAACAGACAGCTTGTTCTCCCACCCAAGACAATAACAAGTCTAATTTTTCAAGTTTGTTTATACAAATCGAGTAAATTGAATATACAAAACATACAGATCTGTATATAAAGAGCAGATTGTCGAAAATATTGAATCCAGTCATTGCTGAATAGTTTGAATATCATGGATGGTGTTGCTGAAACACCCCAAATACAGGAAACTAGTGACAGTGAAATATTAGAATTGATTAATACGAATAATGAGAATATAGAACGAAACAAAATCCTATACGATCGGATATATCGCCGGCGAACATTGTACGATCTAACCATTGAACGAGTCTGTAAAATTCGTCTGTATTTATTATAATTAATACAATAATATTGATGTAAATTTCGATGTAAATTTAAAATGCGATTTGTTATTTAGGAGCTAGCATTGCACGAAGACGAAGGACACAATTGGTGGTCGATTATATTTTCTTTACTCGTGATCGCTCTCGTTATATCCGGAATTGTTGCCGCTATATTCCTTGTAGGGTACGTTGATGAACTTTTATATTGGCATGGACAACGGATGCAATTGGAGCAATATTTACAGGTAAATTTAAGCCCTCTTTAAATAGATTTAACATCATAATTTACGTATAAACATTGATTTTTTATTAGTCTACTGAAAATAGATTGCAATAACAAACGAGAATCTTGTTGGAAATTTTTGTAGTTTAGTGATTAATTTACAAGCTGTACTGTATAGTTTGTATTCCATACGTTAATTTGCATTTTAATGCGTTTTATTTTCTATAAAATTGCCTAGTATTATTGCGTGCTAGATTAGATAAGACGGAAAAATCCAGGGACCATCATTATTGTCGGATTTAAATTCTCTGTATTTTGTTTTCGGCGAAAATAGCCAAGTTTTAATCCATTTGAACAACTAAAACACTTGGTATTTCAATTTTTGGGTGGGTAATTATTTTATTTCCATTCTCTAACGGCCACAACTATACACATTTATTCGACATATATTACACAAGTTGTAAATTTATGTGTTTAGTTTTCTGTTGTGTGTGTGTTAGTTTTGTACAAGTCGGGTATTTAACGAAAAATGTGAACTTTAACACAATAAATTTTAATTAAAATAGGTATTTCAGAAATTTCAGGATAATGATAATAATGATTGAGACAAGGGTTGGGAATTTTCACTATAAAAATATATAAAACAGACTATAGAGAATGTCTAAATATGAGTCGAAATACGGAGAAACTTTAATATCGACTCTCATCTGTATCTTTTATGTTCATATTTCCGTTACAATTACGTTTGTTGCAATTTTCAGGGCGAGCTGACTCCAAGACGATTGCCTTCTTCCTGGATTTCTCACTCACATTTTGTTTATCAAGCCGATGATGGTAGTTTGGCAATACTGGATACTAGCCGTAATTTTACTATAACAACACTAGTCACCAATCATACATTGGTAATTGTAGTTTTCTAAATTTAAATAAATATTTATGGGAATTTTCAATTCTAGCGACAATTAAATGTGAAGTGGTATCAGTGTTCAAAGGATCTCCAATATGTGCTCTTCCAACACAATGTTAAAACTGTAAGTAGAATCTTGGAACTATTTTGATTATTTATTCGACATTGTCGCCCATTTATCATTAAATAACATAGGGATGTTATATTAAACCAGCTACGTTTAGGATTTCGGGCATCAACGTTATAAATTATAGCGTTTCTAATAGAATTTTGAATGGGCACAGGATCGATTCATGAGAACTTTAGATCTATGTAATATTCATTATTCAATTTATTCCATGAATATACGGCAAAAATCTTGATAATTCTACAATTACTACAGTTGTAGTTTTACGAAATTAGTAGATTAAATCTAAAAGCACATCTGTAGACTAAACGATTGCTCCAAATCTTCATGTTGAAGGCATGAGGCAAAAATTCTGCATATTATATTGTCAATTTCTATTACATTTCGCTGTATGACTATCGAAAACAGTTATAATTCAAGAAATTTAGGTTCTTTTTGACTATAAGTAATAGATTTTTGAGTTTTTGGGTCTAGATTTTAACCATCATTGACCAATCAAACATAATTATGAATCAAAGCAGAAAGTTGAGGCACTTGGAATCAAATTTTATTTTATTCAGTTTTTGGAACAACATTTTGAATTTAAGACCGCATTTTGAAACATTCAGCTATTTTAGTCAATTTTGCCGTTTTAAGGCAACTTTCAAGCAATTAATCTTCAATTATCATTAAGATTTTAAAAAGTTTGTCAGTTTTAAGACTTTTCGAGTCCAGATTTTGAGACATTTTAGTTTTTATTACTAGCAGGTGTATAATTTTATTAATTGGTGAGTTATTCGAAAAATATTTCGATCTACAAGGAAATATTTTAGCAAAAATTTTTCTTCGTAACTCATCGACAAGTGGGTCAAAAATGCTATTTTGAACTGTTTCCATCATTTTCAACAAACACAAACTAATTTACAAGATTCTTCGAGTCATTCTTAATCATTTCATGGATTTAGTTGGTTGGCGAAAATCGCAACATGCCCAAAAAAGCGTTTTTAACCGATTTTCATTTGCGTTACATGCTCCAACTTTCGCTAAAACATCCCCTGGAGACTTCCTTGTAAATTCTCAAGATGTTTCTCAAATCGCTTACCGACTAATGACTTTTGAATGGTTCACCTTGAGGCAATCATATTGGTATTATTAGAAGAAAATAAATAAGAATTGGTACAATCGTTTGTTTTTATTTCAATCGAAATAAAGCTGGCCAACTTTTGATTTGCGTATACAAATTCTCTTTATCTATGCTGGTTTTATGGCCATTTTTTACAACAAACCCACAGTCATCAACTACCGGCTTACCAGCCAGTAAAACGGATTTCTACTTTTATCCCGAACAGAATAAAGGCTCAAATTGTCTCCCAATTTGACCGAAAAAAACCACTTTAATCATTTGATTATTGTACAAAAACTACCAACTATGCTAAAATCATTTATAAGAAGTTCGGTTTTAGCGAAGACTTTCCAATTGAGGATCGCTACGTGGTTTACACAATCAATCAGTGTGAAAGAGCCAATCTTCACCGAATCTGGTTTAATTTTAAAACGTCCAATCAGCACCGAACAGATTAACAAGTTTCACCAACTAAAAATAGCGAATCTTTTCAAATTTTAACTGTAATTTCTAACAAATAATTCGACATAATTTCCTAATAATATAACAATTAATTTGGCTCGTAACTTTTAGAATCACTATCATTTTACATTGATTATAAGTTTATAACACGCAAACATTTCGTGACTGTGGTTTTTTTTTTCGAAAAGAAAGCTTCATAATATACGGGGGTGGTTTTATGTAAAATAAATCCACCGTTTAAATTACAAACGGTCGATAAAATCCTATCATTTTTAAAATAATTGGAAATGAAATGTTAGGTTTTACGAGATTAATTAAACCGTATCAAGAAACAATTCGAAAGGTATTAAATTTTTATAATAAAGAGCGCAAATTTCAATCTACAACTTTATGTTTGTAATCAAGGGCATTATGTGCAATTAATTTCGGCTAAATTTTGATAAATCTACGGACAACAATAGATTTCTCTCAATATCTCTACGGCAATGTCTGACATATGTTCGATACATTAACGAGAAATGACAGAATCTTTAGAAAATTTAATGGTGAATTGTTTGTTTTGTTGTCGATAAATACTCCAATATTACAGAAACTAGTTCGATAAATACAATTAATTTTTAATAAACTACTGAAAATTGTTAGATCCTCCCTTTTGAAGCTTGCAATTTGAATATTTGTAGTTAATTTTGATAAGATCGACTACGTTTGAGTTTGTACAATTACAAACACCCTTGCATGTTTACGAATTATCTCACTGAAATTTATTACACTTATCTACATTAGTGATATGAAGTAACCTGGTTAGTGGATTGAAATAAAAAAATATGAAGGTAAACACGTGTATTACCTGTACGTACTACCGATTATCATTTATTTTATATTTCAGTCTTTCTTATAAAGCTTGATTGTTGATAACGAAGTCTGAGTTTTATTTTTAATTATTACGTACATTTAACTCGAAATGTTGTAAAATAGACTTTTATCTAGAGAGTACCAGCAATTATTTGCAATTATCGGTGATGGTAATCAATTTACTCACTAAAATGCATTTATTAAAACAATTACACTGGATAGAATTGGGGGACAATACAATAAAACGTAGAAATGTTGTCATAAAATTCAATGAATACCGAGATGGTATTATTTCGATTATAACAATAAATAGAACGTATAATAAATTTTATATAAAACTGTTTTATACATAAATTTCGTAAACCGATAATTCTGAATTTTAGAGCTCTATTTTATTATCTCTCCAACCGAATTCATCAAACATTTGGTTGTTGGTAGACATAATTACTCAAAAATTATTATACACGTGTAGGTTACACCCCTGAAAACCTTCAGAAGTGTCCGGAGAGACTCGATAAACAATTTTCCATTATTTATTAAACAATGTCTCAAAATCGAAATCTAATTGTCGATTACTATTTGGTAATTATCGCTTTTTTACCTGGATCTAAAGTTACACTGGCGTGATTTCCAGTTGTTAACTCGACAACACCCATAATTTTTCAAATCTGATTTAAATAGTTGAATATTGTAACCTTTTAGCTATCTTAATAACATCACCCTGTCTCCTTAGCCTGATTCAATACATCGTCAAAAGCTCTAAGAATACCGCACTGCTTTTTCGTTTCGCTATCACAGCGGGAAAATAACACGGCTAAAGAAAGAACTGGATTTGATTTCAGAAATAGTCTCGTAGAATATCAAGTCAATCTATCAGGATAACGTTTATGGAAATATATGTGAAGATTTTTAGGATAGTTGAAGTCATGAAATCTGATATTTATATTTTGAAAGACAATTGGGAGGACAATATTTATATATCGAGAAAAAGTTATTTGTCGTTCTTATCTTGCGGCAAGTAGACAATGAAAGTGATGGAACAATTTCTATATCAAAATATCAGTAACGAAAGAGGAACTACACTAGTTCGACTTGGATCTGTTTCAAAAACTATTCAAACAGTCGTTGGTGATTTATTCGATTTAATATTTTACGGCTAGTGGACAAAGATTGTGGGGAACACAACCGAAAACTAGGAGACCTACGTATTGAACATTTCGTTTAATTTTGTTTATTATTTATCGCTATAATAAATTAGTTAAGAAATTAAATCGTTGTGAAAATAGTTGGAAAAAATTGAGTCGATGTCCTGAAACCCAATCTGATTATATTTTTGATAACAGCCAGTAATGTTCCATCAATTTTCTAGAACAGAAACAGGAATAAATTGGTTCTATAAAAGTTAGAATTCCCGCCGATAAAAAAATATAAAAAAGGCTATAAAAATCGATTAATTTTCTTGGTTTGTTTCAGGTATTCAGACAATCTTTTACGGCACATTACACTATCTATGACGTCAAAAAAGAGTAAGTACACATCTAATTTATTTGTGTATTTTACCGGTTTGAATCGATTAGAATAACATGGGGAGAAATTGATAAATTTAATACTGTTACCAGCTGTCGTTTTCCTAAAGCCTTTAAAAATTTATTGTGCATGTGTATCAGTATGTCTCTATTGAGTTCCTGGATTCAATCCAAGCTAGTTTAATTAAACCTTAATTGAATGAGTCGTCAGTCTCGATCAGCAATTCTTAAATCTTCAATTTTGTAGAATTGGTGGATGCGCCAAATTTTCGATCACACACGAATTCATTCCAGAATAAAACAATAAAGAACGAATGTACGTTGATGATTAAAAACGCCATAATTTTCCTGGAGAACGTGTATTTTAATCATTGACACTGTTCGTTGGCTGATAAAAAAACGAAAGACTAATACTTTTTCCTGTTTTTACCGGTTGTAGTCATCATATACCGGTTCGATTGGAATCCTCACCGAAAGCACAACCGGAACGTTTGCAATATGCGCGATGGTTGGGCGATACGAATTCTCTCCTAATTGTCTACAATAACGATATCTATTTACGGCAATCACCGTTAGACGATACCGATACTAGACTGACATTTTCCGGACGACCAGATGTTGTTTATAATGGAATACCGGACTGGCTCTATCAAGGTATATAAAGCCCATTTTAACCGGATTTTTAATCAACTTCTCCATTAGAAACATGTGTGTCTATAACGTTACTAATTCAATTGAGAAAAAAACGAAGTTTTCGCTGAAATTAATAAAGTTGCATTTTATTATAGAGGATGTATTGAAAAGTCCGGAAGCCTTATGGAGTTCATACGACGGTACTCACCTGTTGTATGCAACATTCAACGATAGCGACGTAGGTATTTTAAATTTTCCATGGTTTTCAACAGGGTCTGTATTAGCTGCTGATAAAGCGGCACACCGTGCGCCTTCTTTCCCTGCATCAAAAACAGTACGATATCCAACGGTAATTTCACTATAATTATATTTCTAATTATTAAATAATAAATTTTGATCAATTAAAATTAGCCTGGTGCTGCTAATCCTACTGTACATTTGTGGGTGTTGGATATAACGAATTTAACTGATTTACAAAGTCATATGGTTAAGCCACCGAAAGCTCTACACGAACAGTAAGTAACAAGATCTTTAAGACAATAGAAATTACAAGTTTAAACTAATTTTGGTTTCGAACAAAACTATTAAGATATTAAGTTTATCATTAAATTGGATATTAGAGTTAATCTGGCAACATAATATTAACAGTATTTTTTCTTATCGCTACATTAGATTGTTCAGTTGGCATACTTACTCCCATTATTGGCCTTCGGTTGGCCATTTGCTTGAAAATATTACGTTGATCTCGATCAGCACTTTTATTGATTTGTATCGTTTTCGCTGTCTCCCTAAAGCTCTACAGAACTGCAGCAACTATTTTAAAACAAAGTCCACCATCAATCTGGCCCATGTTGATTCTAATTCCACCAAAAGCTGTGATGTTTATTTCAAATTGTTTACAAGGAAATAAGGAAGTTTGCTCGCTACCAACAGAGCAATTATTACAATTCATCCGAAAAATTATGGAAATAAACAGAAACAAGTTTGGGAATTTTAACAAAAAATCGATATTAACATCTGTAAACAAAGCCCTAGAAACGAATTCTTTTCCCATTACATTTCTATCGTTAAAATAACCGACTGAATAATCAGAGTTATGTTGAATTAACGCAGATTTTAGTTTGTAATTGTCACTGGTTGAAGATGTAATTTCGTATTCCAAGCACGCAATAGTTTCGGCAATTCCGTGAACTTTCCAATTATTCAATCCTTTACACAAGATAATAACAAGTGCATTTCATAGTTTTCCTAATTCGTGAAAATTCCACTAGAAGTTCGGTTTGTTGACTCTACTCAACTTGTAACTAATTAAAAAACAAATCATTGTGGAAAAGTTTGCCGGAAATTCATCGTTCTGGTTGTTAGAATGGTGTTTCCTTAAAAATATAGATTGCAATCTTTTATTGCTTTGCGGTTGGCAAAAATAAAACAACACGAAATAAATCAATATGTCGACAAGAATAGTAACGTTGAAACTGTAAAGTAAATGACAGGATAGCAATTCATCTATGCATGTATGAGTCGATAGAACAATACTTTCTAAACCCACAAAAGTCAAACACTGGTACGATTATATCGTTTATTGGACAAGTTTAATATCGACTAGATAGAAGTGAGAGCCTTCCGTGATATCAAATATTTAGTTATTAAGTAAATGTCATTTTATTAAAATGATTAAAACCCATCTAGTTTAATTTCCTAAATAAACAAGCCTAACAATATCATGTATAAATAGGTTGTGGAGTAAGTCGACAATACCAGAATATTTCGACTAACAAATAATTAGCTGGACATTAACGTATTGTCAATCAAATAACCGCACGTAATGAACCATTTACAAGCAGATTAAATCTGTATTTTCCAGTGATTATTATTTAACATCAGCCGGTTGGATTGGACAGAAAAACAACCAAGTGGCTGTAGTTTGGATGATTCGTTCCCAAAATCTCAGCATCATTTCGGCCTGTTTAGCCCCAAATTGGACCTGTATCGAGGTTCGATTTATATTTTGAATCCGTTTTATTTATTACAGTCTCTCGTATAGTGTATTTCAATGGTGTATTGTTTTATAGACGCACGCTGAACGTGCACCGGAACGATCGTGGCTCGATATTCAGGAACATCCGGTATTTTCACCGGATGGTGACAGTTTCCTGCTGTTAGCTCCAGTTCAAGAGGGCAATACAGAGACTTATACACACATTAAACATGTAACTGTGACCCAACAACACATTGCTGTACTTAGTCATGGTAGACATGAAGTTGATCATATACTTAGCTGGGATACCAACAGTCATTTAATGTAAGTATTCATCTTGTTTATCGCGTCCGTAAAATGAATCGTCTTTCGGTTGACAGTTATTATTTGGCAACAGAAGAACACAAAGCGGGCCAACGACACCTGTACGTTGTACGTGACCCTTCGGCATCCGATCCTCGTCGTCTAGAATCCCATTGTATCACATGCGATCTAGGCGATGTACTTTGGAGCAGTCGTTATCTTTACGGTAACTGTTCCCATTTTAGTGCTCTAGTAAGTTGTTTTGATTAAATCGTTAGGATTTTATTAAATTTTTGTAAATTGCAGATAAGTCCACCAAGTGACTTGACGAATTCTTCATATTATGTCCTTCAATGTGAAGGTCCTGGTCTTCCATTAGCTGGGATGCACAATGCATCAACACATAAATTATTAAAAATTATTTACGATACACGACCGCAAAAATATCCGTTATTACAGAACTTAGCATTGCCGAAGCAAAAGTCTTTCGAGGTGCCTTTGCCCCAAGGTAGCCGGGCTCAAGTTCAACTATTATTACCTCCTAGTTGGCGGGAGGAATTGCGCGATGCCGCTTATCCTGTTCTAGTTGAAGTGTAAGTAATTCTCAATATTGAAATTAAAATTTAATAAATCAATTATTATAGTAATGGTAGACCTGGTAGTAAAGCGGTCACCGAAAAATTTAGAATAGATTGGGGAACGTACATGTCAAGTCATAGTGATGTCGTTTATGTTCGTTTAGACGTACGTGGAGCTAGTGGACAATACGATCGTTCATTATACCATCAATTAGGTGGTGTTGAAGTGCGAGATCAAGTCGCCGTTCTAGAATTCCTTCTTGACAATTACAAATATTTGGACAAAACAAGGGTAGGTTTATGGGGTTGGGGTTACGGCGGCTATGTCACATCAATGGTATTAGGCTTGGGTAATCAACAAAAAGTCTACAAATGTGGCATTGCAGTCAGTCCAATTGCCGATTGGTTATATTATAGTAAGTCGAATAATGGTGGATGCGCCCGGATTTTTATAACCGAACAATTTTAGATTCGGCATTTACGGAGAAAATCTTAGGATTACCAACTGAAAATTATAAAGGCTATGTAGAAGCGGACGCTACACAACGGGCAAGAAATATTCCAAAACAATCATTTTTTATTCTACACGGTTTAGCAGATCTCACAGCCCCATTCCAACATGGTGTATCTTTAGCACGTGCCCTCACCGATGCTGGTGTATTATTCCGTTATCAGGTAAATAATTACGAAATTGCCCCAATTTTATCTAATATAGGATCTATTAGAGTTATGCTGATGAAGGTCATGAATTAGAAGGCGTTCTAGAACACGTCTACCGTTCGATGCAAAGCTTCTTCGAAGAGTGCCTTAGTCTAGACATAGACGACAAAAATACCTGAAGATACCTTCTATATTATTACCATCATCAAGGAAACAGTGATTTCAACAAGAAATGTGGTACAAAATTTCATAAAACAAATCGAAAAAGAACTCGTAAAGTGTATGTAGTGAGATAGGCGCGAATAATGGCGCCAGCAACGGTCAATTCAATCAATAGTTAAATATCATAGTCGAAACGAATAATAAAAATTCGGACTTTAGTGATTTGTTGTTAATATAGAAACAGAGAGAAATTGTGCGAAAGGGTGAGAGAAAGCGATCGAGTGACGATTATTGTTTTAAAAATTATTTCAAAAATACCAAAAAAAAATAATCTCATTGGACTGATCGTATTTTATATAAATAGAAATTTTAGATTTTGGTGATATGTGGATCTTGCCATTCCTCTTCTCTAAACCGACAAAATGGAAGTTACAGGTCAAATCAACACGCAAAAAGTAATTAATGTCAACCACAATTAATCCAAACTGAATTATTAATAATAAAGTTAAGAGTTTAAAATTTACATACTATATCACGTTCAAGAGTAGTTTGAAGTTTTTATAATTTGTTATCACTAGATTGATTAAAAATTAAATTAGAATTGAAATTAAATAAGATTATTAAAATTCTTCCAAATTGTTACATACACTTAAATTATAGTTCGTATATAAAAACTGTAAATAAGCTTCACTTGATTAGTATAAGACTGATTTTATATATAAGAAGAAGTATAATTAGTTGTTTTACAATATTTACAGTAGAAATTAACCGAGGCAATATAACACCTATAATTTGCTTAAGGCACTAGTTAAAATTGCACAATTATCAGGTCAATTCAGCAATTTTCAGCTTTTACAAGAATCATTTAATCAATCCTCTGAAACACAGGGTATAATCCGTAAATTGTTTAGTTAAGATAGCTGCCTAAAAGCTGCAATACGCACCGTTTTTTCCTAATATCTCGGATTTTTCAATTTTCATTGCTAAGAATTTTATAAGCCTGTAAGCCAAATTGCCGCATAAACCATCCGCAAATGGGCCAAATGGTGCAACTTCTACAAACTTTATAAAAGATTGCTAGAGGCTAGCCTAATTACGATAATTCTTTTCAGCGTTAAACAGAGGAAAACTGGAAACAAATCAAAAATTAAAAGCGTTATGCCCTTTGGCATAAAATCGCTCTCCAAGTAAATAATAATGAAATCCGCATACCTTGTAGCAATGGATTTTCCTCAAAAAACTGGCGTCAAAGGCGGAATCCGAGCTACTAGAAATCAACTTGTAATTAATAAAAATATGTTCCAAATCAATCGGGTACCTGAAATCAGATTTAACAAAAACAATGGAATTTCTTTCAAAATCTGGAGGCTCAATTAGACCCTATCAATTAGGATTTGATTTATAGAATTCGTCTAATTTACGAAATTATCGAAACTTCAAATGAAGTTTTCCGTTGGTAATCAAGCTTTATTGTAAAATAACTAATTCCAAAATTGGATTAATTCATTTTTTCGGGCATTAAATACTTTTTGCAAACAAGTACGGGGTGGAATTCGATAAAACAGTTTTGTCGGTCATCAATTTTTCTATGTCATTATTGAATCGTACTCTTCTTCCCCGTGTGTATCCACCCGTTTCCTATTTTAATAAAATCAAAAATCCATCTGTATTTATGATTATCATCTAATTTGGAAATTTTAGAAACGAGTTATTGTATTTATTAATAGTAAAGACGACGTCAATTATTATTGTTGTTTAAAATAATAAATTGTCAGGATACAGCCTAAATCAAAAATAATTAAATCAAATGAAGCGAATAATAATAAAACCGGAGATTTGGTCTTTTAACAATAATCAACAAACAAGGAGGTTGTGAAATAAACTAACAAACATCTTTTAAATTCAAATTTGTTATAAAATAGTTGTAAATTCTGCTTAGATTTTTCGTAGGAAATAAGCTGTTGAATTACAGCTAAGACAATCTTGAAAACTTCCGTTTTTGTCCTGATTTTTTCGAATTAAAATAAGGAAAATTCTAAAATCGAACGATTTCTTTCGAAACAGCTTCCCCTAATTTTCCTGTTTCTTTCAAATCATTTACAATATTTTAATTATTAATAGCAATACTGTCTTTATTGCAAAATGTTGCCTAAAATTGAATAATTGTTGTACACGTCAGTGTTTGTAATGACAAAATAATTAAAGAAAAATAATGTGCAGAACACCAATTAAATTATTAATTTTTATTAGACAGCAATGTTAGATAAAGGAATGTTAAATGTTTCGTTTTTGTATTATATTTGAAGAAAAAAATCAATAAAGTGATGCAAAATCATTGTTAACGAGATACAAATTTATTTATTTTGTCATCTAGCAAGTTTTGACACAATTTCATTGACAAAACATTTGGAAAAAATGGACAACACAAAGAAAACTCCAATTGAAAATAATCTGAAATTCAAAACTATCAAAATAACGAAAAATCAAAGGGATATTCACGTGAATAAATCTAAGTGATGGGAAAAGTGAAACTACTGAAAATCCAAACAGAAAACTCAATTTCCGTAAACTGAAAAAAATTATCAATCAACCAGTGATTTTGATAGCTCCAACGGTTCAATTAGATAAAAAAATCAACAATTCTAAAGATGAAATTAAAGAAAATCCGACTAACAATAGAAATGAAACACCTGAAACAATATTGGATGATTTCTTATCACTGGAAGAAACTTATACGAATTTCAATAATTTGAATATTTTAGAACAACCAACAAATATTCCTTTAAATAATCTGATGGAATTCTATGAGTTAATATAAGGATTGTTAGATGAAATCGCGATTAACGAATTTCGTCGGTAAATACGATGAACTTAAAAACTTGTTTGTTTTAATTAAGCCTTCAATTGAAGCTTTAAAATTTTTCTCCAATAAAAGCTCCAATTCTCTTTTGATCTGTTGATGAGTGTTCATATAAGGACTTGCAATTAAATTCTGAATCATTCTTCTATCTCTTCGGGTAATTGGTGTTGTTTTTATCCCCAATTTTACGATTTCTGACGGAAATACGCCCAACCATCTAGCTTTAGGTAGAGCTAAATCTTTGGATAAATGCGAATGATTCTACAACAATCGAATTAATAGAGACAATTGATTTTTATGGAAATTCGACTAACCATAGAACCGAATCGATAATTCAACATGATGTGGATTCCGAATGGATCAGGATCGACTAGGATGAAAACCGGAATCGACATAATTCTCCATAGTTTTTTCAAAAATAGTTGAGTATACAAATTAGGATAACCTTTACCCTGAAATTTTGAATAATTAAAGTGTTTTTAATATTTAACGATTATTACAGTGATCATTAGAAAAGGTCTTGTCATCTTGTTCGGCAAATCTTCCTCGATTAATTTATGAAAGATCGATTCTTTCTCAACGACCAAAATGAAATAGGCTCGGGAACGGATTTCGACAATTTCATCGACATTAAACGGTATTAAAGTTCCTATAAAACGATAAATGCACGAATAAAATGAAATGTAATGAATTTGAAGATTGTTACTACCTGGTACGTTACAATTTAATGTTTCACCGGATGAAAAAACGAGCCGTAAATCACCATAAACAAGACCTTTCTGCGATACGATATTCAATTTCCATATACCGATATTTAGAAGACACGAAATCTCGTCGACAGCATTACTAATTTGTGTTTGATTTTTAATTAAATGTTTCACTTGATAGAAGATTTCGCGTTTTGTTAATTTCGTATTATGTTCGACTAATTGGTAGATTTTCGCCAATAAATACAGAATAAGACAGAATTTTGAATGTGACGGTTTGGCGTTGTATTTGATAATTCTCATTGAGGCTTCATTTATAGGCTTCAATTGTAACCTAAACACAAGAATTGTATCAACGAAGAGAAAATTTAATTTAAACTTGAGAAGATAGAGAAAATAAGCCTTTGTATTGAAGTGTTAATACATTAGGGTGAGTGTTTTAATTTCACCCCTACATTAATTATGCAGAAGCTCGGTAAAGCGTTGATAATTAAGAAGTCGATATACAGGATGAAAATTAAGGGAAACCAACGCCTTTAATTGCGAAGATTCACACAGTATTTCTAATTATGTTGGTTCTATACGAGGTTTAATTCTAAATTCAATTAAAATATTTCCGATCGATAGCAATTTAGACTAATGCTTGAAAACAGTTTAAAGTACGGTTAAAAAGGAACATTTTTAAGAAATTTGGACTACCAAGGGTTTCATCTTATACAAACTACCATTATTTGACGAGAGATTTGGAGAATATTTAATGATTTATAAGAGATCATTTTGGCCAAATTTGGGACTCATAACTTATTCGAAAGTTGGTCGGAAAACGCTTATTTTATTCTGGAATGCGTAGAAGTATTGTGCATTTATTCTGCAATGCTATGAAGAAAAATGAAAATAAAACTATATGAGTCATTGTGAATCATTTTACGAGCATATCCCGTTTTTGAAAAACGCAAAATCATCTAAAATGAGCGTTTCGGGACCAAAATTTGCTAAAATAATCCTCGAATCACTCGTCAAATGATGTCGGTTGCTATCAGAATTTATAGCAAGGTATAGCTCGAAAACTGCTTCAAAGCAACGAAGATTGTTTAAAGAACTTGCCAATCGGTAAATTCGTCGATATTCATCTCTGGCAATGAATCTATGCCTGTATGAGTAATTCTGGACCCAACATTCTAAACCTTTATCAAGAAAAACCTGCAGTGAATTCGTCGATTTTCATTCTGGCAATGAATCTATGCCATGAGTGATCATCATTAATCACTAATTCTAGATCCAACAGCCTAAAGCTTTGTCAAGAAAAACCTGCAGCTCCCAAACTGTGTTCCTGTGGATCCTATATTAGGGAAAGAAATTTGGAAAAGCTACGTACATGTCGTCTTTGAAGACGCTATTCTTATAGTCGCGATGTCTAACGCTCAGACACGGAATTTTTTGATCTTGAAAGGCTCCAAAGATTTTAATGAAAATCTGCTGGATTCTCGATAAAACTACTAACTTCCCAATCGAATTATAATCATCATTCTGATTACCAATATTTTGATTTTGACAGATTTCATTCAAACCTTTTCTCAAAGTTCGCTGGGACATACTCAAATTTGATTCAGCCGATTCTTGAGACACTTGACTATCGTTTAGATTAACCGACGTTGATAGATCTTGTACAGTTTCCGGTTGAATTGTAGCATTTTCATTTTGGCTTAAAATTTTAAATAAGGTATCAACATCGTAATTTTGATTGGATTGCTTCGCTATCATTAAACACTGTAATTTATAGACTTTCAGTTTGCCGCTACGCAAACATTTGACTTTCAAGGGTTGTTCTTGCGATTTCGATTCAAAATTATCGATAAAAATGTTAATTTTAGTCGATTTCCTATCATTAGTGATCGTTTCTCTACAGCGCGATTCTAGCCATTGACTCGAACCGATATAAGAAATCCAACTGTTGTTAAATTTGGAAGCAGTATCGTGGTCAAAATCGGGTATTAGAATATTCTTAATAGAAATATCGCGATATATAATTAATCTACTTCGACATTGTCTCTTCGGCAGATTACAAGATTCTTCAGTGATTTTACGTTTTGTGCAAATAATCGAAGATTCGCGGTCTGGCTCGCGGTTCGTTACAAATAGAACATCGAAATTTTGACGATTTTGAGAATTTTCTTGAACGCTGTTCGAACTACTCGAATTGCTCATCATCGATTGTAGTAAATTCGGGGATTTTCTTTGCCGATTTTCTCTGCTATTTTTCAATAGAGTCGCGTTCGAATTTCGTTTTCTAATGATAGATTTTGCTAGCAGAGCCGGTGATTTCGATCGTTCAAATTCACAAGAAGTTGGCGAATTCGTTCGGGCTGATAGGAACGAATTCATCACGTCATCAAAATCACTACCAGATAAGTTGTGTTGTGATTGTATCACTGGATTCATTATGCATTCCATAAAAGAATCAAGAGACATATTCATCAAATCTGTTTCATTTTGTTGCTCCTTTTTTCCGCGTTCTTTCATATTTGTAGAATTATCAGGTGTACACAACCACTCGAGAAAATCAAAACTTGATTTCCGTTTTAAAACCTTATCATTCGTATCAGTTTTTGTATTTCGATTTGTCGTAGTGTTATCGACGCTTTTCTTTATCACATTTAAATTATCGTTATCAACAGGTATTAAATTTTCTTTTTGATCAGAATTCGTTAGGTAGTTGATTATGTTGAAATTTTCAAAACTCTCCGATAAATTTGAATCTCTACCAACACCATCAAGAGCTCCTTTATTTTTACCAGAAATATTATTCAACAACATTTTTCTATTATTGGGGGATTTCTTATTAATTATTGATTCCATTTCCAATTAATTTTGGTATTAATTATCGATAAATTTATAAAAATCGGCAATAATCACTAATTACGCAACAATTATTTGCGATATGCGTTTGTTTATTTTTCATGGAGGTTATGAATTTGTTTTTCAGTGTCGCCAACATTGATTATATAAGTCTACGTTGTCAAGTTTATATTAAAATAAATCAATCAGTCTAATATATAGAACTATCAATTCAAAAATTATTTTATATTTGTTAAAATTAATAAATAAAATCAGTGGATAGTTAGAATTATTACTCTGGACTTCATTTACAGTTTTTTGATTATCACTGTAATTATTAGCGTACAGTGGAGGAGGAATTTGATAATCTGGCAACACCGGGGAGTAATAGGGTTGGTTTGTATTGTTGGTTGTATAAGCGTCAGGTGAATCCAATACGATTAAACTTAATTATCCCCAATTAGAGGCGATTTTAACCCAAGAATGTTGTTGAATGTTTCTCTGCGGTAGTCAGTTCAGTTTATCTACTTTGCTATGTAGCCAATTTATTTCAAAATTAATTAAAATGAATTTTATAGCACTTTAGCACGCTCCTATAATTACGATTTTACAATCAACATCAGCATGAGTTAACGATTATTTTTACGACAATTTACGTTAACAATTTAAATTTGTTATTATCGCAGCGGATTCGAATAAATCATTAAATGTATGAATATTTTTTATGTATAAAATTCAAGATTATTAATTGTAACAATCGTATTGATTTGTAATAAAAATTTTGAATTATGCTAATCAAGACCACCCTTGGTTAATACAAAACTGGTTAACATTAAACATTAGCATATAGATTGTACAAGAAAAATTCACTCTAGGTTTATGTGGAAATTATTGTAGCAACTGGATTAACATCGGGATAAATTTTAATAGTTTTATGTGGAAGTTAAGATAACTTAAAGTTTTATTAGAAATTTATAAAAGTTGCGTTTCTTGAATCGTTTCTGTATCCGACAACAGATGTTTGGAAGTGCTTTTCAGATTGCGTGTGAACGGGGTGGTCTCGACGTCCTTATCTAAGATCACCACCGCAGGATTCCACTTCGCTTACGCAATTTGGGGTAGACAAGAGGATTCGATTTATTTTCCTCTATGTGGTGTGTGTGTGAGAAACAGTTAATCTATTGTTGAATTGTTGAATTTATGAATTTAGATAGTTGAAAGTTGGATTCTTTTGAAATTATCGAAAATAAATGTGGGTAGATTTTTAATCGGAAGTAATTAAAGCGCTTCATTATAATGGCAGATAGTCTCCCTAAACAAAACTGAGTGGTCATCTGAAAAACAACTCACCCTTGGACCGGCTACGTGCATACGTATAAATAGTGTAGCACTGCAGGAGTTCAAAACCAGCATATTGTAATCATTTTTGAAGAGGGGTTGAAATAGCGCCAATATATTCTTTTATTTTTCGGTTGTATCGCGTACAATAATCGTCTTTAATATTACAGTGTTTAAAGTATAATAAAATTACAATATGAATGCCACCCTAATAAGTATAATAGACAAAACACTGTAAATGATTCACTTTTGTTTTTTGAAGTGTCGTAAACAATGGGTAACACTAAACCACTGTTTAGGATAATGTGCAATAAATAAAAGACGCTTTTGGTGGTTCGTGGGAACATCGCCCAAGATTTTCTCGTATCGTTTGTTGATTTGTTTGCTAACTAGCCACAATTATCCAATAAAATATTGGGGAGAATTGTCGTGTTTTTATTAGCCATAAAATAATAGAGAAATTGTGGATTTTATGTTTGTAAAAGACAATACGCAAAGGAACAACAAGTAATTTTTGTATTCAAATGGCGTAATCGCAGCTGCATTACAAATAAAAACTAAATAACAAACTACAATCGTATAAACCACTTTGTATTGTTTCCTACTGTCTAACCGCATTATATCCCCAACGGCCAACGTTTTTGTTGAAGAACACAAGAAAGAATCTACACATGTACCAATACCACCTCGTGTGAAGTGGCCCTTCAGACATACAAGTGCACCCATTATAATATATCTATATGTTAACAATTTGACAAAAATTTATTGTATTCTTTCCCTAATTCTTACATCCGAACAATATCCGGAACAATTTCGCTCAAAAACCATTACTATCAGTATAGAAATCTCCGAAATAATAATAGCAAGTCAACGTTTTTATAAACGAATCGACCGAGATTCTATAAATTGATAAAAGTCGAGTGGTTGGAATCAATTACAGAATCGACGGTTATTGATTTTTCGAAAATACCGCTCCAATTGCAAACTGTCAAATTGTTCTTTTGTTCACCCAAAAAACTATAAAAATGGCGGAAATCGCCAAATGTCAAATAGTTCAATTGTTTTGTTCTTCTAAACAATTCGAAGAAAATGGTGCGTCACAATAATATAATTCCGAACGGTCATTTCCGCAAAGATTGGCAAAAATTGGTGAAAACTCGATTTTCCCAGCCGTTTCGCAAGATTAAACGCCTACGTAAACGCCAATGGAGATTATTGGCATCGTTACCGAAACCGGTGGAGAGTCTGCGGCCGATCGTCCGCTGTCCAACGGTGAGATACAACCGGAAGTTGCGAGCCGGCCGGGGATTCACCAAGGAGGAATTAAAACAAGCTGGAATCAATTGTAAATTTGGTAAGACCATCGGTATTTCAGTTGATTGTCGCCGGCGAAACAAATCGGTGGAAGCACTCCGGACGAACGTACAACGCTTGAAGGTCTATCGGAGCAATTTGATTTTGTTGCCGACGAATCGAGTGGTCCAGACAGCGATCGGACGAGATTTGAATAAAATCCGCAAAATCGAAAAGACCGAAGCCCGAATTATCACAGAGAACGATCGGAGATTCTCACCATTTACACGAAAACACCACCAACGGCGCAATCGGCCGAAAACAACAACAATGGAATAATTACGTTCGAAATAAAGATTCTTGTACTTACCGGATTATAATATAATCTTCAATCTAATAACCACAACTACTACCCCTATCCATTTCTAGTTCTCTTCTATAAACGTTCGTGTGTTATCAGTAATGGTTGATAACGTTAGTTACTTTATCCAGACAAACATCGTACAATTAACCCTCGACGAATTCCAACAAGAAACCCTCTAGAATAGTAGAATAATTGGCCCTTATCGGACACATTCATTCTTTAACACAATCGATACCTTTCGTCTATTATCAGCGAATTGTCCGTTTACGGATTGATCGACACAATTAGTTTTTAGATCGGTAAAAATCCGTTAATCGTACAGTTCTTCTAATACCAATGTTGGTTTTACTGCTTTGATAAGTCTTTATTTATTTGTTAAAAATAATTCACCCGCTGCTTGATATGCGATCAATTATTAATGATAAGTTTGACACCATCATATTACAATCGGTTATTGTAATATTAAAAATAATAATAAAAATAGCCGCATTGATATATTGTTGTATGGCATTTGACATTGAACATGTTCATTCAAACTGAAATATAATTACCACCATGTTAGATTTTAAAATCTTGATATTGGCAATTTAAAGCTGGGGTAGTCTCTATTCTCTTATAAGAAAATCTTGATTAAATTCTCTCCTATACATACGTATAAACGATTTTTATACTTAAACTAATTGACTTTGTATGTAAGTATGTGTACATTATCGGTTATTGTTGTTATTAAATTGAAAATTTCCAGATTACATTCAGAGGAGGCAAGCCACGACAATTTGTTAAAAATCAACGTTCTCTCGTAAATTTCAATTAACTTAATTAGAATTAATTTGCTGA
Source organism: Hycleus cichorii (assembly GCA_013841215.1). Taxonomy (NCBI): domain Eukaryota; kingdom Metazoa; phylum Arthropoda; class Insecta; order Coleoptera; family Meloidae; genus Hycleus; species Hycleus cichorii. Next base: position 65,968 of record JACDRQ010000287.1, on the reverse strand, counting down.
AATTTAATGGCAATCATTTTAAATTGTACAATTTTAACAGAAGTCTCGATAATTGTCCGGAAACAGACATGATCGGCTCAACGGGGGTTTTAGAATTCTACAATAAGGCCAATTCTAGACGCATCACTCAAAAGTGGAAGACTTTTTCAATTAGAGTCAATTCTCGATTAGCTACCCTAGAATTGTTGGATTTAATCTGAAATTTTGGCTTCAATAGAAGGGTAGTTTGTTGGATTCTTTATAAGGCCACTTTTTTGTGTTCAAATCAAGCCAAAAGGGAGGTTTTCCATCAATTTCCCCATGACTACTAGGCTCTAAATTTGCTGGAATATTTCTCAAATCACCCAACAATAAGAGCTACCAGATTATTTAAGTGAAACACGAATTTTGTGTAGTCTCCAGTGGAAAGGGGAGTTTTAAGTTAAGAATTCGTTTCTTGATAAAGTTGTACAATTCGAATTCGTCAGATCAAACTTTATTGAGTTCGTTTAGTTGATCTCCACCGAATTCGAACTTTTTTGTGTTTCAGTATTTTTCGCCGTTAAACTGATTGGCAAATTCCTGAAATTAGAATTTGTATATTTTCATCGATTTGAATAGGTTTAAAGACCATTAAAACTGTACTCGATGGCAATTTAATTTCAATATGATAAATGTCGATGTAAATTAAACGGTTTTAAATATTTAACCAATAGATAAACTTCTATTCTCGTAGTATAAGACCACCTTTCCAACTATAGTACGTACAAATAGTCATGTAAGATATATTTAATGACGGAGTAATTACAGGCGTGTGCCAAACATGAGGGTACAGGTGATAACGTTGTATTCTATTTTTCCTCATTGCCTCGTTTTTTTTCTATTTATTCCTAATATTCTATTGGTTTTCTTTTTATTTTAACTATTTGCACAGAACTTTAACGGTCAACGAAATTGATTGACAAACACATAAAGAACGTTAATAGTTATTCAAAACACGTATTTAATTACTGATTGTATCGAGTAATTATACTTCACTAGTTTTATTCTCAACAATTTTTTCTAGAATTGATAAACGTCTAGTTTAATAATCACAGGGGAAAATTTTGTATGACACACGCCCGCATTTATACTTTTCGGATAAAAACTATCTCTGTATATTGATAAGAGAAACAGGTGGTTTTTCGTACGATATTTTCAATTCTAATTACCAGAAAATATGCTACCGGTTCAGTTTTCTATAACAATATTGCTCTAGAAATAATGTTGTAATGAGAAATTTGATTTTACGCTTCTATAATTAGAAAAAAAAGAGAAACTTCCAGGTTTTCTATTTATTTCTAATTTTTCTTGTTATAATTTATTTGTTTCATGTTATGCCGCCCGACAAGGTAAAATGAACCTGTTGAAAAGGCTCGTTGGAAACGCTGCCTCACATTCCACTATGTCACATTCAACATGCATAAAAGAATGCCAGAGATAATAGAATTGAGAAGAAAATAGAATAAAACGTGAATATGGCACACGTTATAGAAAAATTACAGGTGGTCTGGTTTGTTTTCTTTTTGTTAATTTGTTTATTTGCCCTTTCGTTCAATGGTGAAGTGGATTAAAGAGATTAATAAAAGGAGGAAAGGACGAATCCGTTGACAGATTTTTTCAGTTATTGTGAATTTATATGTAAATTTATTCAACACACCTCTCTTTATACACAAGTATAAGTACATAAATCTCGTTCGACATCCTATATTGGTCTTCTTTTTCACCAAACAAAAACCTAATGTTTTATATTGTGTCAAATCAAAAATTTATTACAAATCGTCACATTAACTAAATTTATTGCTTTAATAAGTATTTATTTTATTTCAAATCGAATGTGGATCGAAAGGTGATCGAACCTGACTTTCTTTAAAAATCAATACTTGATATCGCACCCCTATCCATTACAATTTATCAACTAGATTAATTTTGCGAAATACTTTTTACAAAAATTTACATTTCCAGTTCCCAGACTTGTATTGACTCTGATACACTTTTAACAATAGTGTAATTTAACCCTTGTTATTCGGCATCTATCCATAATGGAGGGTGTCCACCCTTTCGTTCTCGTGTACAATACGCGGTTACCTGTCCAACCCCTTATCGAAGTCTCCAATTTCTGTTTATTTACTAATTACCAAACAGATTTAACAAATGTGTGTGGTTGATATTAACGGAAATATTAATTGAGTTTTTCTCCTGTTTGTCGGGTATATTTTTAATGTTGGCAGCTACCGTTACATCGCCACATGCGGTCCCGTTCCAACCCTTTGGCACTTTTTGCTTTCCAAATTTTTTTCCGTTCAAACACCTCTAGTGGTTTCTATTGAGTTGTCAGATTTGACACGGATTAGATCTTTAAGAATAATAAAGTGATAATATTTCACAGCTTGATCTATTCATTGAGGTGGTCGATAATAAAAACGAGCATGCGGTTTATGTTTCGACTTTTAAACGGTGGAAGAAAACGTCAAGATTGCCGATAAGAATTCCAAATTTTCTCTATGATTAATATTCGAAAACCGTAATCGTTTGAATGAGGGGCGTAGTTTTATAGTGGAATCTACCGTTAAAAATCAACCAGCGATCTTGATTGAATAATTGATGACACTAAAACCACCCTCGAGAAATTCAGATAAACATCCATCCATCTGTAGGTACAACAACAGGACAATTGTTTACAGGATTGAATTATGCAACGTTTAGGGTGACTACAGTTCATGTTACCTGAACAGAACGGCAACATCAACAACAACAGCACATGGAGGACGCGTGCCCCAACAACTAAACACCTTGTCATTTTGTATTCAACTCTTGAACGTTTTACGTTATAGATGTGATACTATTATCAATTAAATTGAGGAGACTGATCAAAATCGACTTGTATTTACAAATTCAACAGTTGTTATCAATTTATTTTTAAACGATGTTTACTAGCCGATCAGAAACTGGACTGGACCTTGATTATTATCAACGAAAAGAATAAAAAAGCAGTAGCTTGTAGCTTCAAGTATTGTTGTAATAAATAAATGTTAAGATAATAATCGAATGACTCTACTGTCCATTGGCGAAAAAATCTTGCAAATCTGATTTGAAACGTTCAAATAAAACAACATTCAAACCTGTTAAATTGAAGTTGTAAATTTCAGAATTTATAGTAAAATTCCACTGTAATACTGGAATTAAACGACAGCTTCAATGGTTGATTCTCAAATTTGTAATCAGATAAGTGAAATTCCAGTTAATTTGTCGACAAATCCTCAATTTCCCCCTAAATACGTTAAGAAATTTTATTGATTTACCCATCACACAGCCAACATTCCTCTACTAGGTAGAAATAATGCTGAAGATGTTTGAAAAGTAGAAGCAGATGTTGGTGTTTTTTCCTATCATTATTTCAAATAGCAAAAATATGTAGGAACCAATAATATAGTTGTCGTTTTCGTTTCTCAACTGCCCTACCGCAACAACGAAGATCTTCATCATGGTCAAGGTAAGCTGGTCAGCTGTTGTAAGTAGTCGTTGTTTTTTCATTTTCATTTCAAAACACTTCTTATTTCCGCCAGAGTCGGACTTGATTCATTAAAGCAACGATAAATACCAATTAATAAATGAATAATACAATTGAATAGGGCAAACTGAATCAATTCAACTTTTAATTATTGTTTTAATTTCAATCATAATGAACGGAAAAAGTCTAATACGACTTGAATATCAGTTAATACAACTCTGTTAACAATTTAATAGACATCAACCTGCATCCTGCAGCTTGTACGTATGTAAGTACGTTAGAAGGAGTTGGCAAATTGGTTAGCAACTATAATAGTAGAAGACTAGACAGGAAGGAATGTGTGACTAACCTAGAGACCTGCACTGCTACACGTCTAGCCTAGAGTCTATCTAGTTTTCTCTAGGCTAATTTCAATTCTAATCTTAAAATTAGATCAACAACTTCACATCATTTTATTGCTTTATCATATTGAACAAGTTTATAAATCTAAATAGAAGTGGAAAACTTGATTGTAGCGTATGGATTCAACAGCACCTGTTTGTTTATTTTTAACCATGCAGAGTAATTTTTAATAATCATGAAGTAATAAATATCCAACTGCAGATAAACGTTAGATCAATGTTTGAATTCTAATAGCGCAATTTTATCGTTCTCTCCATCTCAAAGCGACTCTTCGTCGCCCAACTTGGACTGTTTCAGTGCATTTTTCTGAGAGCAATTTTTGGGTTTACAATATTTTTATCATCACTTCTTTTTGTTGGATTATGGTGGCAAGATTTGCCGATCAAATTTTGGAAATTTTGCAGCTATCCAGTTGGTTTTGGTTCACTTTTAAGGCCCAATTCTTGAAATTTTCAACAGTTTGGTCCAAATCTTTCACTAGAGCCCCCACTTGAAATCTTCCGAATTGTTTCGCCAGTGAACGAAAAGAGAAATTGCTCCAATCCTCATGACTAACAAAATCAAAATTGTTCTTCATTATGAAGGTCCATAGATCGTGACCGCTAGTGGCTCATCTTGCTGCATTTCTGACTAATAGTTGAACATTTCGTACTACTTCCAGCTTGTCGGTAATAAATAGAACGAATTAATTTATCCATTGCATCAATCGATCATGGTAATTTTGTTTGATGTCGGTGTCTATAATGATACTTTAGAATTAATTGAATGGATAACTCCACAAATTCTTCTGATACAATGGGCAATTCTTCTACTTTATGTTAATTAACTGGAAAGGATCTATGTTTGCATTTTATCCAATTTTTATTTCACATTGTAATTATTCAGTTTAGAAATGTTAAAGAATTTTATCTCGGAAGCATTTATTTGTTGCAAAGACCTCAATAGAAATCGTTGCCTTCCGAGTTATTTGCGGGATTTAGAGCTTTCTGCAGGGCTAGTTATATTTGAATTCCTATGTGGAAAACAAAAATTAAAGTGATTTTAAATTCAATCACATCGATCAATTCGGTTTTATTGGAGATTTTCTAATGCGCCTCCAGACTGAATTCCCCCGTATTTATTCACCCTAAAAATATTTGTCGCTTAATTTAAATAAATAGATACACACATCCACTTATAAAACGACAACAGACGTTCAAAATTGTTCGTAATATCAATTCTACCAACCATAAAGAACGATCAACACACATTTAAATAATTTTTAATTTATTCGACATTAAACTATAGAAATCTATCTATCTTTATTGCACCCTAAACTAGCCTATTATCGATTAATAAAAATAAAAGACCGACAATGTTGAAATATAGATGGATTTCCATTAAGTTCACTTCAACAATTCGACATATGCTACCAGACTAATCGTATATGTACGTTTAGGTGATAAATTAGTATCGTCATCGACACGCGACCCTTTCGCCTATTTTTATACATAACTCACCCCTTCATATCGTTACAACAACCATTGTTATTATTATTATCGTTACGAGCAGTCTTAATTTTGAAAAATTTAATATTTAGTTGCCAACAACGAATTTTCGTGGTGTTCTGTAAACGGAGGGTATGTTGTTAATTGGTTTAAATTGAACAAGCCGACCCTTCGGTATTAATAAAGATGACCTCGACAATGATTAGTCGTATACAAGTTGAAATATTTTCTCGACTCAATACAATTACAGCAAAAAAAAGTTTATATTTATACCTATGAACTAGATAATGTATGCTACAGGTGACTATAAATTATCATCCCAGTCTTGGTTTGCATGCACGGCGAGTTTCTACCGTGAAAATATCGTCTAAATACACTGTAGATTGTATAATAATAAGGCCGCTCTATAACATAATTTAATTTCGAAAAGAAAACACGACTTGTAATTATACGATATTAGAATTAAAGTAAATGTTAATAGTTGTATTAACCCCTAATTTTCCAATCTGAATCGATTGCGTGTCGGGTTACAACAGTTGGGGTGGGTTTGTTTAGCCCTTAATGTGTGTGGGAACCTGTAGATTAGTGCTGAAGATCATCCCGACTTCCGTCCGATACTAGATGCAATGGTGTTGATAACGGAAGTTGCGTCACCACGGAATATTCCCCAAACTGGACTAAATCGAGAATTTTAATTGAAATATTCATCAACAACAACAAGTATTTATCTTGTTTATAGGCGATTATTCATCGAAAAATCTATTTGTATCGAGTTAATTATCGGAGACTGTATGAGAAATCGTGATATAATAAAAATAATAATAATAATAGCATGTACGTGAGGTATTTGTTGTATACGGCTTCTCTTAATTTAAATTACTCGTCCACACGAGTGACAGGAGCAAAAGGATTTATCTCTTTAATTAATCTCAAATTTCGCATACACGGCTGTTAATTTATAAGTTGGAGAACTAATTGAATCTCCTATTCAATATAAATTACAGAAAATAATTTTCAAAATCATTGCAAATTGCACTAACCACTCGACGTTTCAGTGAGTTGTAAAAATCACCCGCTGATACGAACAAAGTGCAATGTTTCAAATAATCTCGAAACTTTAGGGTGGATTTCACAAATACAACCACTTGAATCTCCAACAATGCCGATATACAAGTCTTGCGATTTCGTTTCCAAACAAAAAAAGCCAATCCAGGACTAGTTGGATCGGACACCCTGTAAATTCTACATCTACTACCTAAAATGAAACACCTGGCTAGTAAAATATATAGTCGCTATAACGGCAATATGTATCTATCTTTAGTAGATGAGCAGCGGGTCACGTGACCCACACACAATCCCAACACGTGACCTGCACTAATTTTTTATTCAAGTCTGGAAAATAGTTGAAGGCTTACGGTGGTCTCTTAACAACAATTATGATTTTTTAAAAGCGAAAAATCATTTCGATTGTATCGCTTTTAGTGGACGATAAAAACGTTTTCCCACAACCCTCAATTTGGGGATGAGAGGTCGAAATCTTAATTGGCCGATTTTGACGCATCATTAGCCACAGGCAGAAAAGCAGTCGGTATTTGAGCAAAGAAATTGCCACTTTTGCTTTTTGAAGCATTTTGGCTTTAGTTACAGCCTTATGGAAAGCAACTTGAGTCGTTTGAGAAAATTCTAGTTCTGCAGGAAATTGAGCCGAAAGATCCAAAGGCAGCCTTTAGATGATTATAAAAACATTTGACAAGCTTCAACTTAGGGCTGAAAAGTCGAAATCTTGATTGGTCGATTTGGATGCAGTATCAATTTTGTTAATCTGTACAACTGTAGCCAGAACCTTCTAGAAATAATCTATTTGGCTGAAGAAATGTCACATTTTTCCTTTTTGAAGCATCTTCAATAATTGTGCTTCAATAGAAAAATTACCAGTCAGATCAAAGGATGATTTGCACCTTAAAAGGGAGAATTCGGGTAGATGCGCTGGAATTTATAGATATCGTTTAAGAAATTGCTAGATTGGCTCGAATAGTGTCAGAAAACTGAGATACTGAGACTCGAAGGCAGAGTTTTTATAGAAACTCGATCTTCGTGTAGTAATAAATACTTTGGAGGCTTCAATTCTGCGTCCAGAGCCACTTAAGGGACTTTTGAATTTCTGTAGAGCTGCGGGAAATTTCGTGCAAAAATTACCCAGTAATTGGATGATTATTGTATTTTATATCATGTTCGGCTTGCTTGACAGGATTTTTTTAATCGACAAATTCCAAAAACTTGTAGTTATTCCCGTGTAAAGTTATAAATTTTACAGTAGAATTTATCCATGAACGCCGATTATGATGACGACATTGATAATATTAATAACGAATGGCGAATAAATCAAACTATAAAATGTCTTACCGAACGTTTTTCCATTGCATAAATCTTACGACTTTATTTTTATTTGTTTCTGTTTGTTGTTAAAGCTTTATTGTTGGGGCATAACGTCGTCTGTAGTTCAATTATTGTTGTTTGTCGTTGTTGTCTTTTTCCACCTTCTATTCTGATTTAATTCATCACATCTACCAGTTAACAAGCGCTTCTGTCTGGCCTTTTACATCAGTATCAGATGTCTCTTCATTATATTAGGCCTTAGTTCTAATTCAACGATCTACGCACGTTTTATCATTTAATACTTGAAACCACAACAACAAAACTACATGTGTGTGAGTCTATATGTGTGTGTTGTATTGAACAATTTGCTTTTGATTATCATCATCATCTGTTTGACAAGCATTGTTCTCGTTAACATTATTACAACAAAGGGAATCCACCAGGAAAATGTAGATCTCTCTTCCTCGTTTCAAATTAAAATAACAACCAACAGGGTGGTTTTAAACGTTATTTGATCATCGTCTATTCCAATTCTTGTACGATTAATCTATAAAAATCTATTTTTATTATGCTACAAAAACCAAATCAACCCCTCTTCTAGTCGCCAGAGATAGAAAAATAACCAACAATATAGCCTAACAACACCTTCTATTTTAATAAAAGTTAATTTCGGCATTATCAACCAATCAGTGAGTGCTAGTGCTTGTTAAGTTTAATTGAATGACTCATTGTGGAGGGTTCAATTTGAATCAACCCTCGCGCATAACATCACACACACTTAAACAAATAAAAATATATAAATATCTACATAATAGGCATGTACACGTGGTCATTTAGTTTATGAAGACACTAAAATTTCAACGATAACTGTACTTATTGTTCGATTAAAGCCGACCGTTAAAAAGAAACGTTACTCATCGAATCGAATTTATTCAAAACTTTATAGCTGAAATGACCGACAATTACTCGACTCATTTATCGTATTTTGTCGAGATAAAGGTAATTAATTGAATCCTTCAACTGTGGTGTAGCTGGTAAGAGAATTGAGGTTTATAAAGTCGTCGTTTATAAATATTTACGATTCGATGAATAGATGAGCGAAAAAGAAAACGGATTTATGTGCTAGTTTTTCTGATTATTGGACTTATTTATCATTTTTATCCTACATATGATGACAAGATACAGGAGTTTAATGTCATCTTTACTGAGGATTTGTGTCTATTGTGTTCAAAACAGTGATTTATCTATTCAAACAAGTTATAAACTAGTATTCTTGTTGTTTTATGTAATTGATTCAATTTATTACTCATTAAAACTATATTCTTCCTTCTTATAACGATTTAATTCCATCCATTTAAATTTAATTTCAAAGGGTGTAGATTATTACTATTATCTAAGAAATAGTAATTTGCATGAATCTTTATCCAGCTTTCTATCAGCTACTTGAGCTATTTTATAGCTTTATAATTAAATAACTTAAATAGAAGGTATCTTATACGATGCTTTTTTGCGCTAGGTATGCAACAAAAAAAAGTCCGATAGAGTGAGCAGCTGCCTTTAAAACAACAACTACAGTAAAGCAAGAAAGTTTAATGTAACGAGCTATTCTTGTAAGTTTCAACGAAAACAAACAAGAAGCAAAACAATTACGAGGACGACATGAAAATCAGGCGTGGAGCTCACGATTTGGGCGAATATTTCGAGTTTTGCAAGGTTTCTGCCGTTCGAAAATCACAAAATTAATTTGGCAATTTTAACAATTTTTCAACGATATTTTCGCGTACAATCGTTAAAATTTCGACACTAGAATTTTTGGCCATTTCCATCCTAAATCCACAATTTTTGGCAAGAAATTTTAATCGACGTCGAAAATGTTGAGCCAAATTCTCGATTATCTTTGCACTATTTCAAAAATTAATTGAATTTACTGTTGAATTTGCCAAAGGGGAAGATATTCAATCTACAGTCGTATTCTATAACATTTCGATGATCCGTTACTATGACAACGCTGAAAACCGGCATTCTTTCTTAATAGAGCTTCTGTCTCATTCCCCAGGATTCCATCATAAGTAGAACAGAATAAAGGCGACATAAAGAGGGTTATTCAAAAGAGGCTATTGCAGCATTGTCATGGTAACGAATCGTCAAACCATTAGAGAATACGACTGTAAGTTTTGGAAAATTTTTGCTGCAAATGAACAATTTTCGATTTAGTAGGAGGGAATCGAAATTCCAGGTGGATTTTGTGAACCAAATCCAAATATTTTGCGGCAGCTTGAAAGAAACTTTAAAAAGTTGCAATTATTTGATAGTAGTGACTTTTAATTCACAATCAATAGAAATGCAGGTGTTTTTATATTTATTTATAATCATGGTGCAGGTAAATACTCATTGATAATCATTGATTTCCGTTAATCATCAACATCATAAACGGCAATTTTTTCTCGTCATCCACTATTTTACAAAAATAAACTGTATTATGTTTAAAAACATATACAGAACAGGTTCTGTATTAAAGATCCTGAAGCTACAATTGATTTGACTTAAATAAATATTAATTGGAATAATAAATGTACATTAAAAGTAATTTAGTGAACAAGTTTTATTTTTATCGAAAAAATTAAACTTTTAACACAACTGGCTAATTTAATTGAGCAATTTGAATACGGTGTCAGATGCGTAATTTTCCATTTCAGATCAATCAGGCATGCATCAAACCATCATGTTATCTCTCCTTTTCTATTACTATTGATTCGTATAGACTGCAACAAAAGGATAGAGTTATAAAGCTCTGATGGTATAGAGTATACAATAATTGTGCGTCAGCTGCAGGATCTTGATGGCGCGCATTCCTAAACACTAGCAGGGAACTTTTGGGGAGCTTTCCACTAACCCAAACACACACAATTTGCTCCCTGTTTTCTATGTTTACATGTACCCGAGAGATCTGTAACACATGTCCACGTAGCTTTATCATTTAAATAATTATCAACACATATCCAGAACGCCACCAGCTCTCTAGCGGTCATGGTTTGATAATTATGCAAAAATTGCGTTTTATAAATAGAGAAAAAAAAACTGTAATCTAGACGAGATCTAAAATGTAACTATTTTAGATAAAATGGTGCGATAGTGGTGGAATGACGCATTATAGGGTGGAATATGGTCGGATATGGTGGCAATTAAATTGACACGGTGTCATCAGTTGGGCAATATGGTCCATTAAAATAAATAATTTTATTGAATATTCATGGGGGTGGTTTTAATTCTATATTGTTAACAAATCGAAATTTTTCTGTAATTCAAATCTATTCCCCATCCACCTGGAGTGGCTTCTCATTGAAATTTATTGGATGCTACATTATAATAGTAGCGCTCATACCCAACATCATCATTATCATTATCATCAAACATACTGTGATTTAAAGAGGCGATGTTTCCTTTTTCAATATTACCATCGGTCAATTTTCCGATCGTTTCGCTCTATTATTACCGGCCAATTCACTATAAATTTTTATTTCAAAACCGTTGTACGTGACATCTTTGGTCTGCCATTGCCCCAGTATCAAGATTAGAATCCACCCTCAAAGTGGATGCCGATTCCATTACTAATTAACGGATAATAAACAGAGATAGCTAGAAGAAAATCGAGAGAGACTCGTTTATAGTACACCTACAACACTGATTATGAGACAGAGAGATGCAATTATTTAGGTGGCCGTCGATTCGCTGTGTTGAGCTTTTGTTAGGGGCAATTATACCAGCCCTTTTGGCAATAAACAGTGCGGATAATCTATCAAATTAATGTTGATTCGGTACAATTCATTATCGGAACTGCTGGTGACAATTGTATTTGTTTCAAATATCGTTCGAAAAAAGAAGTAAATTAAAAGCCGTGAGAATCGGGTGGATCGTTTACGATTCGTTAACACTGCACGTGCTACTAATACGTTATCGTTAATGTAATTCCATTTAGTCACGAAAGTTCTTAAATTTTTCCGTTGTGGTGAAATTTCAAACGATACACCCCCTGATATAGAGAAATTTTCGTACAATTACGTGCAATTGTCAGCCTGGTGGTTAGATCGTGTGCCACCCTTACATTTTAAGGGCAAAACCCGCTATTATATCCCATAAACACCTATTGTGTGTATTTATCAATATATTCAAACCCTCAAGTTACAACATGCATGTTTTTCAAAATAGACTACCCAGTAAATCCAATCACTACATTATTTTCTCGTTTATCTATTGAGAAAATAATACAGTTGCTATTTTGACTGTTAGCGAGGGTGGTTCTATTATTAGTCTTGACGGTTGGATTTCCAAAAATGGATTAATTTATTTTTGCAAACTCTCGAAAGGGTGTAGTTTTGTGCAATATGAAAACAATGTATGTAAATTGAATGGCCATCAACACGTGACTTTTAAGTGGACTCGAGCATTTAACCCTTTCAATTCATATGCAAATCAACAACTAAGAACATAAGGGATGAATTCTTTCCAGTTACGGCTTTTAAATTAATTGAATCATTTCTCTAATAAACGGATTTTCTTGATTCTATTTATTAATAAAACTATTTATTACCCTCCAGATGGTTGTTTGTCTATTATTTGTAAAAGTGTCGACAATTCTCGATTAACATAAAAATCGTATTGGTAAAAAATCGAATACAATCGAATTTAATAGAGAATAAAGACCCAAAAAAGCCACAATTTAATGCAATAATGCCAATTAAATACAATAGACAACTGCCAAAAATTATCAGTCCATATCGAGGCTGACATTCAATCATTCCGGCCACCCTCTCTCTGACGGGTGCTAAGCCAAATTCCCACCAAAGTGGGCCTTAGGGGCTGAACAATCGACCATCCCTTTTCCAAAGTCAAATCAACATCATAAATCAAATCGGCTCGAAAAACTTTAAATTATTATTTAAGATCATGTCGATTTCCAAATATTTGGTATTACCGGAAAATTCGTGTGAATTTCCCAATAAACCACCCTCGGATCCATCATTAGTCGATCAATCAACGTCAGCGATATTCATCTATTTGTGTTTGTAATTTTTATTGTGTTCGGTGGTTGGGATGAAGTTGCATTTTTCGCCCTTAACGAGCCGCAATTTGAATATTTTCTTCATTAATTTTGGGAAAATCAGACAATTATTAGTTATTGGTAAGTAAGTGTACGAACGAATTAATCAAAATATTTAATTGTGAAATATGGCCGTATTTTGTCATATATCACGCTATAACCGGACAATTTATCTCGCTATGGTGTCGTTTTTTAATATTTTTCCTCTCTCTTCATCTCCGTTGTCGTTTTCTTGTTGTTATTATTAAAAACTAATATCGCTAGAGTGTATCGAGCTTATTCTGTTCGTATCCATAAATTTCTATAAGCACCCTAATGTTATCGCCATATATATTATAAAGATGGATTCTAAAGCTAAAATTCGTTTTGTGCAAATTATAAACATACCCACATAATTTTTCAGTAACGACAGGTTGTATGCCATATCGTTTGTCAAAACAACAATTACTACAAATTATTGTCAATGACAATATGGAAACATTTTGGTTTTCTGCTGCGTCTCTGTTGCAGACATCTTCCCACATTTGATAAAAGAAAACTGTCAATATTTGCAGAGATTTATTAATTATAGGAGTATTTTTGAATAATTTCCACTCAATAGAACGTTCGAAGTACAACAGGAAACAATTATATGAAGAAAACAACAAACAGGATAAGCAATTTAACGTTCGAAATATGATTTAAAAACTGTAAATTATTAACAAGTATTTGGTTTTATTTTTTTACAAAAATCGCCTCTTTAATGTGTGTCTAGAGGGATGCCGTCCTTTAAAATTATACGTTCGAGTCTTGAGAGAAACAAGCCGAAGGTTGGCTTTTGCTAATAGTGAAAAAACAGTCTATACTTCGTCACGAATATTACTCTCATTATCATATCTTGAAGGAGGTCATCCGTATGTGGTAATGGAAAAAATACAACCGTTCGGCTGAGAGTTGCTAATTGAAATCATGAATGAGCCGGTTGGGCATCGCGTGTAAAAGTCGCTAAAATTGGCCGCCCCAAGCTAACTCTCTTCCAGTGAAAAGCACAAGTTTAAGCTGTCTTTTTTGCCGCCATTAGAGTTAGCTCCAATATTGTCACACATGGCCGCGATGAAACTTGATTGCATTTTGCCGGATAGCCGCCTGCACTATTTAATCACTGCTCATTTTATAAATGGATCTCTGTCGTTATTAATAAAGCGAAAACTTAGTCTATCTAGGATATCTTTGAGCCACTTCACTGATCAGCTTAAACAACATTCATCTTATTAAGTCGATTAGCTTTATTATTTTTTACATAATTGTTTAATTAATGCTAATGACGATAGTAAAGTTTATAAATAAGTGGTGGGTAATTAATTTGATATTAATTCAGGATGATGTTGATAGAAACTGCACTCACGAAAATTGTAATCAACGTAATCGTGGGATTCTTTCAGAGAGGAAATCGCTCAAATTACGCTTTAATTGAAGATATCATGACATAGAGGCGAATGCAGCTTTACTTTAAAACTGTTGCGGAATTTTTAATTTTAGATCAAAACAATTGTGGCTATAGAATATCTAATCAATAAATCTTGTACGCTACCAATATGATTAAAATCGTACGTTTTCATCGACAATTCAACGGTTAATTGCGGTTTGATTTAATGGACCAAACTGGACCCTCTAATTAGAGCGAATTGGACCACCCGAAAATAAACCGTTGAAAATTGTAAGATTGTTAGAGAATGAACGCTATGAATTTATTATCGTTGTAGTGGTAGTATCACCATGGGCATTTGGCACGTGGACAAGGATACGGGTGTCTACATCAACTACTATTACAACTACAAACTACTAGCTCGTGCCTGGACAGTGTACACACACCGGTACGATGCACACCCAGCTTTATCGCAACGATTCCATCCACGCAGACACCTGGAAATTTGTGTTTATTTCGATAAAAAAAAACCGGTAATTTCGATTGTTTAGAATCGATTTGCATGTGTTTTCTAAATAGTTGGCGATAGCACCCTCTCTAATAATAAAGTGATTGTTATTTAGCACGAAACCCCAGTTAAGCTTGTTAAAGATCATTGTTGTGGTCACTGGAGATCCTATTCAATCATTTCCGTATATTGTCGATAGTCTATAGAATTTTTGACAAAATTTGGGGCTATCTATAAACGATCTATCTTGTTAGTTTTCAATTTTATTACAGGAAATTGACAGTTGCTCCACTGAATCCGATTTTAATCAAATCCAATTCGAATAATTACGATTTTAACGTTCAAGTCTTCCACAATTTGCTCTCCGTCACTCAACAAATAACATCAATCTCTCTGTTCTTTAATTAACTCAAAATATTTACAAAGTTGAGACAGTGTGAGCGTATTTGAGAGGATCAGTGGGCCTCAAACTGTCAACAAACAAATCG
Organism: Hycleus cichorii; assembly: GCA_013841215.1. Classification (NCBI taxonomy): domain Eukaryota; kingdom Metazoa; phylum Arthropoda; class Insecta; order Coleoptera; family Meloidae; genus Hycleus; species Hycleus cichorii. Next base: position 50,675 of record JACDRQ010000287.1, on the reverse strand, counting down.
TCCGATTCGTTCGCACTGTTGTTTTGCAAATTCCAATATTTATTTTGTTTGTTATAGATTATTTTCCTAGGCACCTACGTGGCTCGTATAAACTAGAAATTGAGCATCTGACAACTAGTCAGTCATGTTCTTATGTACACCTGCTGAATCAATGTACTCTCTCCATACCACCTGAAGCTATCATAAAAATCAACAGTGAATATATTCTGCCGATGATTAATAATATGGAAACATTTTGAATACCACTGCACTGTGTTTTATATATAGATATAGATAAAACAAAGGATGTACGATTAAAGGAATCAAAGGTTACTCCTCAAGCTTCGCTGATCCACCCAACTGACAGTTCTCATGTTTACGCCACGTTTCTTCTATTTTCCCTCTACACATGGTGGAGTTTCCCAAATGGAAAACTCCCGCCTTCCGAATTATTGTCACATTAATCAATCTTACACGCACAATACGTTGTTGTTATTGTTGTTAAATCAAAAAAACCACCCCTAAACTCTACCACCGCACCAAAAAACAGAGAGAGTTGGAGAGGCCCCTTTCTGTCGCTCCAATCCATCGATTAGGGTATTTGTTGGAGAAAAAACTACCAGTGTCATTTTAATAGATGAACCCTCATTAGTTGACTTTTCTTTTCATTATAAACGATACGATTAACAATTGAACATCGTGATTTGAGCGTGTGAACGATGGGTATTATCAAGTGGGCCCTGATATATTTATGACAATTAAAATATGGAATTATGGATCTTGATGTTCAAATCGACTACAATAATAATAATGATGATGATGATAAATAAAACAATTAAAATTAATTAAATTGGACTACTTGATTATGTTTTTGCTTGTGTTAAAAATACAACTACTGGGTAAGTTTCGAACAAATAGTATACCTATCGTAGTAATTAAATAATAAATTGATCTACAGCAGCACTCTTATTTATTTTAATAATCTACATGTTTCCATTGATTTGAGACGCCATTATATTATCATTATTATTGCTATTATCAGCATCACGATCATTATCATCATCATCATAATCAGCATGTAGTCTAGAATATAATTACATATTAAATAGGCATCAACATCGAGTTTTATTATAATTAATAATAGCACGTTGGTTTTTAATAAAAGGAAAATGAATTTCAAATAAAAAAGGGGTGGATGTTTATCAAATATTTCTACATACGTGCATATGATAATTAATAATTGTAACACGTACAATTTATGTGAATGTTTGCAATTCTCTACTAGAGTGCAAAGAAACTCTACAGGAGGAATTCTTAAATGCCTCACTGATAAGTACACGAATGCCGTGTAAATCTCCGGCTAGATGGACGTAATCGTGTAAACTGAAACCGTCTAAAGTGCTTTCTACACCTGTTAACATTGATGTTTCCTCCTGTAACTAGAACTTGATGGGTCTTTTTTACCTAAAGTAGACGTAAGAATGGTTCAATTGATCTTCAAAGGCAACAGAGTCGATCAAATTGGCACGCACCTTGGCGAAATTTACAAACTGCAATAAATCGTAATAGACTACAACTAGTTTAAAGCGGCCAGGTGTAACGACTATTCATTTCTAATTCTGCATCTGCGTTTTATTCAACTGAACGTGATCAGATACTAAGAAACTATAAATTTCAACTATCTACTTTCAGGTGAATATTCCAATAAATGTTGCAAATGATGAGCGTTTAGTTTAGAAGTTACACAGTAAAATCGTTACAATTTCAGAAAGTATTTCAGTATTGGAGTGCCAGTGGCACAATTGGAGCGAATTAAATTGATACGGAGTGTCATCATTTAGTGGTAAATTCACTTTTAATATCGGTAGGAAATTGAATTCTCGACAATTTCTATAATCAAGTATAATAAATAGAGTAATAATTACACTAGTTAAATCGAGTAAATAAATAGTAAATAACCTATTTTCTTTCCTCTGAGTTAATCTTAAACTAATCAATTAATGTCAGTAAAGCTGATGAAATTGTAAATTTTCAATTTGTTTCTTTTACAAAAGAAAAAATCTCATCTAAGAAGGTAAAACTGGGTTCTTGCAAAAGTACCCAGGCTCTACAATTACGCTTATAGTTACACGATATTAAACCATTTTTCTTGCAATTCCACCAAGTTTTTACATTTGTTATTATAATCACATTAACAACAGATTATTTACAAATTGACGAACATTACAGGCGGAAAAAATGGTGAAATTTAGTTTGTCCTGGACACTGAACGGTTCTTTGCCCAAATTTGATGCAACACCCACTTTTTGACAATAGGAAATATCTACCAATCAACCCACACACAGGTATCAGGTGTTAGAAACCGGATAAAGGGCGGTCTCTGTACAAATCCTACACTATTCTATTGGCTGTTTAGTTGTATTAGATGTAAAGAGTAGGGATTATAGAGGGTGTGGCGTTCTATTGCCAGGATTGTGCATGCGTTTACAGGATCAGTTGTCCTGGCGGCTTTCTAACGATCAGTTGATATTCTGTCTTGCAATTTGACGCAATTTCGACGATTGAAATCAAAATTTTTGTGCACCTTCAGCTGTTGTGTGATTTATTGTAGATGGATTGTTTGGATTGTGGCCGGAATTGAATGAATTTGGATTGAAATTGCTCGTTTTTCAGGAGATATGGTAATATTGTAAGTAGTTGTTTTGTTCTTGTAATTTAAACGAAATTATTGTTTGTGTATTGTTTGGATTGATGAGAAACGGGACAACTTTTACGTGTCTGTTGCGATAGCTTGTTATAAACGAGCTTAAAATCAGATATCATATAATTAATCGAACATGATAATTACTATTCTATTGACAACGTTAAATTACGATTGTTTAATAACCAATGGCCGTTGGCTACTTTACGACCGATTCACCAAGAAGTCGATAACATGGAAAGATTAAATTTATTACTATTTGATTTTACACGATTTTATTTTACAATCTAAAGAATGCGTAGGTTTATGTGCTCACTAACAATCCAAAAAACACAAAACAATAAGCGATAGAGGTCAAAAAAACGCTCACTTCCTGATTTAATTGAAAATCTATCGATGTAAAATTGGAGACTTCAATAGTCAATCAAGCGATGAACCTTTCACTGATTGTTTCGGTGAATTTCTGTAAAAACTGAAGCGATTTCATTTTGTAAAATCGAGTAGGCGTGCTATACGAAGACCGGAAATCAGTTGTGATTGGTGGTTTTTTTCTTGTGTTCCACAGGCATACACCGTCCTCCCCGGACATGTCGTGCCGGGTAAACTACACAAATTCAACATCTTCAGATTGGGATATTAACGACAGTTCTATACCGAGAATTAATGAATTCGATGCGTTTTCGGAATGGGCAGATGGGCATTGTCGATTAGTTTATCGAGCTGATAACGAGGAGGCGAAACGGCACAGTTCCGGCTGGGCGATGCGGAACACCAACAATCACAACGTGCACATATTGAAGAAGAGCTGTTTAGGTGTTTTGGTATGTTCGATGCGTTGCACATTACCGAACGGTGACCGCGTCCACCTTCGACCAGCCATCTGTGATAAAGCCAGAAAGAAACAACAAGGTAGAATTTTCGTAAAATTTCAGTCGAAATTGTTTGGATTTGTGATGTTAGAATTTACAGAATCTATACGAAAATTTCCAGGTAAGCCGTGTCCGAATCGCCAATGTACCGGCCGATTAGAGATTTTGCCTTGTAGAGGCCATTGTGGTTATCCGGTGACGCATTTTTGGCGACATACCGAACATGCGATCTTTTTCCAAGCGAAGGGCGTGCACGATCATCCGCGACCGGAAGCCAAAAGCACGTCGGAACAGCGCCGGAGCCAGCACAGTGGACGGCGGATTCGTGGCTTGGCGGTTGTGTTGGCTAAAGAAACCGCCCTAGGAAATAAGGTGAGACACACAAAACAATAACTTGAATAAATCTATAGAGAGAGGAAACGGACTGTTAATTAAATATGGGATAGGTGAATGTGAAACGATAAAACCAACAACGAAAGACATATGTTTGTGTCAATTGCAGCTATTCATCGAGGATTGTCTATGGCATTAATTACGAACTTGGACATGTTAAAACATCGGCTGTATAATTACAGTTGTGTGGTCGATTTATCAGACGTTATTTGTAACGAAATATTGATGATTGCCGATGCTTAATCATTTGTTAGGCAAACTATTCATTAACAAATCCCTCCAAGACTGATTCTTCCGATAGGAAAACTTGCACTACTCGATTTTTTAACAATCGATTTCCACATTTTTCCAGCTAATATCGCCGAAACGCCAATGTCGAGAAATCAACACTGCACGACACCTGAATCCGCCACCATTAATCTCCGATCAAGATAAAGGTGAATTAGAGAAAAATCAAAATAACAACAATTAAAACAACAATTTCAGGTTATTGTTCCTGTCCGCCGTTCGAATGCGTTTGTTCGTACCAACCGATAATTCCGACAACTTTACAACAATACAACCCCCATTCGCCGGCGGCTTATCAACAACCCCAAATTCTAGACTCTTATTGGACCCAAGAGCCGGCCCAGGCGCAATCCTATCCGACTGAGATTTGTCTGAATCAACAGTACGATTTCACAAATATACCAACAGATCTGTTCCAACCGGAGGAGATCTTCCAGTTGGACCAGCCAATCAAACCGGATTTTATAACGAACAATCAGGATATGACGACGACACGATCGCCACCAACACTGCTCGATTTGGGCAGCGGAACGATCCATCGTGAATTCAAAACGGAAGATTATTGGCGGCACAATTTAAATACCATCATCAATGATGATAGCAACAATAGTAGTAGTAACAGTCGTTTTAATTTGAGCCAATCACCGGATAACAATAGCCATTTGACGATTAATAACAATCTAGTTCCTGCGATTAGTCAGAATCCGTTCGTTGAATCGGCGAAATTGGACGAAATCACTAGTTATAGTGTACAAAAGAATTATTACCACCATCAACAGAGTTTAAATGATAGTAGTGATTATATAAAACAAACAACAAACTTTGAAATTGTTAACGACAGTAATAAAATCTATTTTACTGACGATAATCTACACAATTTCGATCATTATCAAACGTCAAAACATTACAAATCGAATTATGAGAATGAATATGTTGATATTGGACATTATACTGAATATGGTAGTTTTATGTCAGTTTACGATAGTAATAAAACCAACGACAACGTCTTTAAAGATCTCGATTTACGAATTAATAATTGTGTACCAAGCGTTAGTAATTTGCATTATAATACGAGTAACAATAGCGATAATTTCGATGTAACACAACCATAAATCTAGAATTTAGTGAATTAACTATTCAATTCTCACTATTCGAGTGCCTTCCACTTTATATAATGCTTTCAATGATCTTCAAATATGTTAGTATTATCTATTTGTGTATATTGTTTGTAAATATTCAAAATAAAGACGTTTGTGATAGAGAAACCGCCAATATAGGCAACCAATTATACGAACCCGCAAAAATCCAGTACTTCAATTTTGAAAGAATTTTGGCTTGATTTCCTCAAATTGGCCCCTAGAATAATTCCTTTAGTGGCATAAAATTGAGTTACATAATTTTTCTCGCCTTCCGCCCCCGTGGCAAGGGAAAACAAATAAGTTGCTCGTTTTCAATTTAATTTATTGCACACGGCATTTCTTATAAAAAATTTGTAAATATTTCAGGATGACATTCGCTAAATTCAGAATCTTCCGAAACCATACAAGCTTAAAACACATACACTAATCTAATACACAAAAAAACGAAATTATTCAACTAATCAATAACAATAGTAAGAATTTGTTTATTAAATAAAATTAAAAAAGAATCTCCATTGGGACTTCCAGTCAATAATAATAATAATCGCAAGAGAAGTCTATTGAAACAAAAAATGATACGAATACAAGAAAAAAGGTACAGATTATCAATAAACTATCTAAAACGACGAAGTCTATAAGTATCAACTATGCTTCGATTAATTATAATTTTAGTTGTTTAATTATGTATTAACGCAGAAATTGTGTCATTTTGGAATCGAATTTCGGAAAAATATCAAAAATTAAACTATTGTTGTTGTTGTTATTGTTACATATGTTAAAATCACTATCAACATTATTAAATATTTAATTTCAAATTAATTGCATTATTTTAGATATTTTGATTTGAAAAATTCAATAAGGCCTTATAATTGAGACAATATTTACAATAATTATGTACAAAATTAACACAAAACTATTTGTATTATAAATAGTATTAACGGTAACCTAAACCAATACCCTCTTTATTTCGAAAAATAATCGAAAAAGAAATACAAAAGTCACCATAGATGTGACGTATTTTTTCTTCTCATATTTTTCTTTCTTCACTAATCATTTAGAAATATCACAAAATAATCGAAGAACATTAAAAATAATCGAAATATGGAGAGATAAATCACTACAGGAGAGCTGTAAACAGGTGTTAATTTCTTCTCGTTTCTAAATCAAACAGAAAGCGTTCATTGTTAGTTTTGAATGAATTATTAGTTTGCAATTTGGCTAATTGATTGAATGATGGAAAGCAACTCAATTTCTGCAATATTACTTACATCTAAATTTCTAACAATTTTTTTTAAACCCATACAATTATGCAATGAGACAAATCTGTGATCTGTAAAAATATTAAATTCGATTATTATCAATTATAGGATAACTAAAATTATAATTCCAATACAATTGGGATGGAAGCAACAGAAAGGAACTTGAACCGTGTTATTCTGAGTACAACTCTCCAAATATTACAATTAATATGAGATAATCACGAACAAAAGGAAAATTATTGAACAGAATTCTCAACATTGCGCCAGAGAATTATTTACAATAGAATTTTAAAATTAAATATTAAGACCTACCGATCGATATTTGTTTGAATTTGAAAATTCTCAGTTAATTCGGTCCCCTTCTCAATATCCTCTTCTTGTTGGCTAACATTTAAATTCTCTTGAATCGAATCATCGCCGATCTCTTCCGGTATACATTTCTCACTATTATTCTTATTTTCCAATTCGATAGAGACTTGGATTTTTGTCGGACTCGATGGTAGAGATTGTGACGATTCATCGACAATATCCGTGATTGTTGTTAATGTTGTTGATGTTGTTTGACTTTGCGTCATTGTTAGTTGTTGTTGTTGTATTAAAGGAGATTGGGGTGGTTTTTCACTACTACTAATAGAAGTCTGATGGACGAATGTTGTCGGTTCGCGGATACTTGCCGGTTTAACACGTACACGAAAGAATTTCGTACCCTTCGGTACATTAAAACGATTCCCAGACTGGAAAGACAAAGATGAATATTCATCCTAAAAGAAACATAAATAAAGAAAAAAAAACGAAATGGGCCACTCCTAATTTGTTTATTAGTATTATTTGTTAGTCCGAAATTGAAGCAATAATTATTAGAACATACAAGAGAAACAGTGGGGCGGTTTTTGAAGCCAACAATCACCAAATTCCAATCGAAAATCTAGGAAATTACAAAAGGTTAAGGCTAAGATAAGTTATCAATCATAGTTGTTATCAGAAATATTTGAGACATAACATTCGGAGTGCCCCACTTAAATTCCAAAATAAAAATTAAAATTAAAATTACCTTTCTAGCATGGCAATATTCTTTCTCTACAACTTCTGCAAAACAATACGTGCGATTCGGTTGATTATCATTCAATTCTAAACCTAAACTTTCCAATGAATCAGAATGTAAAAAATACATCGAACTACTATCTTGTAATATTTTGAAATTTTTATAAATTAAATCCCAAACAACTAATACTAAATCGCCTTGACGGCAACTTTGAAATGTGAATTTTTCAAATTTCGTTGGATCACTGCGACGTTTCACACGAATCGGACTAGTAACAGCATCCACTTTACCTGAAATTCGATCATTTTAAACGATGACAATCGCATTAAATTGATCATCACCTTCACAGACTGCAACAGAATCGGCCATATCGGCCGATTTTTGGTATTTCTCTAATTCGGCGGCTAGAGCGGTGTTTCGTTTCTCTAAATTCTCAATACGTTGCGACAATTCAATATTCAAACTCTCTTCAGTATGTTCAGCCAATTGTTGTACTGTACTCTTATATTTTATACATTCTAACGATAAATTCCTCATCTGTTCTCGTAATAGATCGATTTGTTTATCTTTATCTTCACTAATTCGTCTACTGACATCGATAATTAATTGGTCTTTCTCCAATTCGAATTTCTGTTTCATATCGTTTACGGTTTTATCGAAATATTGTTGCCATTTTTCATTCTCTTTATTGATAGCATCACTGATGGCGATCTCTTTTTCCGATTCGAAATTTTCGGTCATTTGTATCAATAATTGTTCGGTTGGATTTGTTAAACTGTTATAATCACCACGTTCGATTTTCTCTAAACTATTCTCACTTGGACTACGTTCCATTGTCATTAAACGAAATCGTGTACGTATACTTTCAATTTCAGCACGATGTTCGTTCTTTAAACGATCCGAAACTTCTTTAATTTGTTTCTCTTTATCGAATTGTTCGTTAATAATTTGTTGTTTTAAATCATCGATATCTTTACGATTTTCTTCGATTATATTGTTCAATTGTTGACGTATTTGTGAATGTTCATCGACGATTTTCTCAATTTGTTTCCGTAATTCTCTATTACAATTCTCTAAACGTTTAATTTCTTCATTTTTCGATTGTCCAATTTTACGAAAATCACTAATCTCTAATTCATGATCAACAGTTAATCGTTGTACAATTTCACGTTCTTTATTATCACGTTCAATTTGAAATTTATCCCATAATGTTATTAATTCATTACAATTTTCATTTAATATAAATTTCTCCTTAATTAAACAATCACGTATTGTATTTAATTCGTTTTTTAATTCATTATGTGCCTGTCCTGCTAATTGTGATAAACGTATTAAATTTGTACGAAGACGTTCATATTCGCTACGTGATATTTGAAGATTATCCTACAAATAAGAAGAATTTGGCAATTTTCTAAATTTTAATTTTTCTAATTTCAAACAAAAATAACAACAACAACAACCACAACCAAAATATCGGGTGCAAATTAAATCTAACTAGAACCAATTCTAATAAATAAACTTATTTGTTTGAAAATAAAGCAAAATAAATGGAGATATTAAAGAAATAATAGTAGAAGTAACTAAAGGAAATGAAATTTGTTTATAGTGGAAATACCTGCAATAATGCCACAACATTATTGGCCGTATCGAGTTGTTTAACGAATTCACCTTGACTTTGTCCAGTTTCAATACTTAAACTCGATGGTAGACTTTCATCAATATAAAATTCATCGTTAACGAAATCGTTATTTTGTTGGCCCATTATAGGCGAATTAGGTGAATCCATTTGTATTAAATCTTTCGGACTTTGTGGCGATATTGATTTAGAACGTAAATTAGTTGATGGTGTTGTTGTTGTTAATGTTGTTACAACTGTTGTTATTGTTGTTGTTGTTGTTGTGATAATTCCTTGCATTTGTTGATGATGTGAATTATAACAACTATCTGTATTTAAGCCAAAATTTTTCAAACTCGATAATTCATCAATTGATTCTAATGATGGATTTTTGATATTTGTAAAACTTTCTGTATTACTATGACTGCTACTAATACTCAATGTACGTTGTAATGTTAATGGATAAATTATTGTTATTGAATCATCGGGATTTTGATGGATTTGTGATGGTTGCGATAGGAATTTTTGGAAGGCACGTGGTGGTTTTTTAGGTGGTAAAGATGATAAACCAACCTCCGTTATAGTTGATACATCCTGATTGCCGCCAACTGGTCGTGGTGATGGGATACCTTTATCGAAATGCAATTCGAACGGACTTTGGCCGACTTTCTCAAATTCTTCCGTATCAGTCTCTGATTCACAACCCCTATCAACAAACAAAACCAAATTAATATTAAAAAAATTAAACAAATCAAACAATTACTTGTCTAAATCGCGAAGATGCGCTAATCCATGCGGTGTTGTAGTTATATTCGGTTCATTATCAATAGCTTTCAATACAGTTTGATCTAAATTACTAGCAACACCAGCCTCTTTAACAACTTCAATAATTTTCTCATCCATTGGTTTATCATTATCATCATTACGTTCATCTTTCAATACTGATCGTGATAAAAAGAAATTCGTAACAGCCGTTGTATCAGGTACTTTTAAATTATCAGCTAATTCAGGTAATTCACGTTTTAAACATTCAACATCATCAAATGTTAAAACTGGTAATTTCGAATCGAATAAAGATGGTGCTTCTGTTGCAAATGATGGTGGTAAATCATCCATACCAGGAAATAGACCATTTAAAAAATGCTCTTCGAATTGTGCTTGAAACTCTTTACGTCTTGTCAATTCTTCATTATGTATCGTCAACATATGACACGCCAATTCTGATGCCCACTAAAATTTATTTAATTTTTTTTTTAAATAGATTCTATCGATATAATTTCGAATTACCATAAGGAAGTGTTGTGAAAAAGTTCGTCGTCGTACAACTTCAGCAATAGCCGCCAAATATGTGGCTGGTGCTAAATGTACTTGTTGTAATACATCAAAATGATCTTGGATTGATGATAATGTTTTAAAATGGAACACTAATTTATTGTCAAGTTCTAATATATCATTTTCCATTAATACAATCCATTGTAAACGACAATATAAATTTGCATTTAATTCATTCTTTGCTGCTACAATACGAAAAGCGATACTGCGAATTTTATTATGATTATCTAATAGAACATTCAATTGTTGTTGGTGTGTTGCACATAAATCTGGCATTATTGAAGCTTCACGTAAATTACTAGCTCTATTTTGATTCTAAAAAGAAATATAATTATTCGACTAAAAATATACAATTCTTATGGCAAAGAGCGATTTGAAAAATATTTTAACGATTTGTAGAATCCTTAGCGATCATCTAGCAAAATTTGAACTTCGTCGCTAGAATAAAATGGAGAAAAACGAAAAAAATCAATGTTAAGAACATTCTTCAATCATTTGAAGAACTTTCAAATGTGCTATAAGGCCCAAATTTTGCTAAAACGATCTCCAGGAACCTCTAAATATCGAATGGTTCGCCATAAGAACTGGTTAATTTTAGTTAAATAATAATTATTTTTCAATATTTACTCGAAGAAATGATTGGGCTAAATTCATTTGTTCTTGAACGATACTTTTGAGATCTTTCATTAATGTTTCTAAACCAAATAATCGCTCACCTAAACCTATAAAATAATATTGAAATCATAATTTCGATTATAATTTAAAATTTTACCTTTAACCTCTTTCATTTCTTTACAATCACTATTTTCTAAGGCTTGACGTACTTCAGCTTGTAAAATATTGTGCACCCGTTCATCATGCTAAAAATATTTCATTGATTATTTCACCAATAATTTAATATTTAAAGATCGAATTCTACCCTTTTTAGATTATTACATTATATAGGGTAAATTTCGATTATTTTCCCTTTAAATTCACTTTAGTTTCTACATTTATACGTTCAATAAGGTTATTTTAAATTACCTGTGAAAAGCCTTGGCTACAATGCTGGAATAACTGATCCATAAAATCACCATTACGTGATATCCAATCGTATAATGTAATTTTAGAATCAGCCCCATCTCCACCACCACCACCACCACTACTGCTACAATCTGTTTGTTTTCCATCAAAATTACTATCATCAGGTACTAGTGTCTTTTGTGTTTCGATTAAAGCAGGTAAAATGGGGATTTTTTGCAATAGAACGAGATCATCTTTGAAACTAAAAAAATTACAATTATAAACGATATTATTGAAAATTAATTTGTTACTTTTTTAAGAATTCTATATAGGAATTGCGTCGTGTCATAAATTTATTAAATTCACATTTGAAAATCTCCCAACGTTTATTCAAATCAGCTGCTAAATCTTCTAAATTGGCAACAACAGCCAACCAACCTTGATGTTGTAAATGTTGTTCACTAACTAAACCTTCAAGAAAACGTATCTCTTCTATACCTAAATCGTAGAATTGTTGTGATAATTTTGTACGTTTCACAACTGTATTATAACATGCTGGTAATTCTGATGCTTCTCTCACTCGTTCTGTCATATCTACAAATAGAATTTTAAATCAAATCATTCAATTTAATTAATTAATTATTCAATTACCACATGCAGGACCGTAATATTTCTCTTCTTCGGTAATTTTTTGCGAAACAATAGCTTTACTAAATAAATAAATTGGATTTGTATCAGTACCGGCAGCATATGAACCGACACGTCGTTCAGGGCTTAAATGTTCACCACCACTAATTAAAAGTACTTGTTGGTCAACGGGAATTTTGCAAACTCGCTCGACGTGCACCTTCAAATTTTGAACACTAGAAACAAAAATTACAATAATTAGTACCAAAAAAAATAGATTGTGATTACAAATAGAAAATCAATTTCAAATAATTACATAGATTAACTATATCGAATCGTAGATAAGAAAAACTATGATTATTTACTTTCTAATTGGATTCAATCGTTAACAATTTATGTTACTTAACAAAACGATTGCTTAACGTTTTATTTTCTTTGGAAAAAAACATAAAACTAAATAAATATTAGCCTTGAATTTGTAATAAAAATTGTTTCAGGAAGAAAAATTACGTTTCATCATTGAACTATAAATTTTATAAAGAAAGCAAAACATTTAAATTAAATGAAACAGGAAGCTTCTCTTATTGAATAACAGTGAAAATTATTAACACAAAGAAATTACAGTTCTATTAATTAAAAATAAACTTTACTCGTTGTTAATTTCAACGATAATTATTAAGACTTCCTCATTTTACATCATTTTTATTGTTTTCCATCTATTTACAAGTTTCGTGACGTTTTAACGCTTCAATTCCGCAAATATGAAAGAAAATCGCCACTGAAATTAATAAAAACCAAATAATTATGGTGAAAGTAACGCCTTTTCTCTATAGATTACAAAATTTATCGTCGTTTATTTTATTAAAGTTAGATTTGTTTGGCTGGTACGAAATTCACGTTATAATTTATTTGATTTCTAACTATAGAAATTTCAATTTGAATCGATAGATCCACGAGACTGTATGTTTTCAGAACAGACACGTGTATTCTTTTCTGTCCCCATTCTCGCGATAGAGGCCCAAATTTAGATTATATCGCAAAATCAGTCACACGTTTATCTTTTTCGCTCAATAAATATTTGACAAATAAATATGGCAATAAAGATTAAATTAGTTATTGTTTCGTTCATATATCCTCTTATTAAAGGTCTTTCAACTCCACCTTCAACACTATAATTATTTGTTATTGCCGTTGATTGTTCGTTATAAACAATTTACAATAACAGTTATTCTATTTATGATGAAAATTTTGCATGAAATTCGGGTAGATTTAATGGCAATTTGCCGAAAATCGAAAAAATAATAATTAATGTTGGGGTTAATGTACGAAAGATTCGCGGCAACGACAGGAATATATCCTTATACTCCCTGAAATCCTACAGGATAATCAACCAGTCATTAGTGGAGAATCGGCTTTTAAAAATATTCGTAAAAAAATTTGCGCTCTTTAAATTTTGGCAGAATTGCGTCACCTTACACATGTACAATAATAGTCCCCTACAATTGGCACGTGTACGAATTATCAAAGCGACAATAATAATAATTGAATTGATAGAATAAATATTGAATTAATAATGAATCGATAAATTAATTAAGAATCAAATTACTAAACGCTTATAATAGGGACAAGTTTAATAATTACAAATGTATACGGCCTAATTTTCAGCTTTTATCAATAATTTTGCTCAAAATTATTTCTTTATTCTGTTAAAAATACTAAGAAGCTCTATTCAAGTTTCTAACCTTGACTTTATTTAAGTTCAATTCAAACGAATATTATTTAGAAAATAAACTAGACACAAAAAATCGGTGTAAATCAAGTTTTACATTAGAAAAAAGTGTAGACGTAGTTCTCACCTTTCAATTTACCTGTCCCTAATTGTTTACAATTGAAATAAACTACATATTGTTATTCTAAAAGTATATATCTTTTACTATTTATTATTAAGAATACTTAATAATTGTAGAAACTGTTGGAATTTTAATATTTATAGGAACATATTGGGATATTGACCTATGATGTCAATTAAATAATAATAAAGAAAATGTTAAATGTCGCTAGCTACTTAGTTTTTGTAGAGAATCTGATGCAATTTTTAACAAATTTATAGTGGAATTATTGCAAAATAAGTTTATCAATCGGAACTGCGTAAACTTAACACGAGTAGTAATAAAATATAGTTTTTCGTAACAATTTCCATTGAGTACACGAAATTATTCCAGTCGAAAATTAATTAAATCATCGCCTCATCAAATTAAATTAATGTCGAAAATAAAGAACTTAACGTTTTAAGTTTGGCGTCTAAAGTCTTGACGTCTATCAGATTTTAATTGCCGATTTTTTACCAACTATTGATGGAAATCATAAGCAAAATTTAATTAATTTTCCAGTGTTATTGACCGTTCATTTACTGGATTGATTCATTAATTACGTTACAATTGTCAACAACTCTATCGCTATTAACGTTTAAAAAATAAAAATAATAAACGGTAAAATTCTTCAATAACAGGAAATTTGTACAATTTACTATAATTTGAAATTTTTGTTATGATTACAATCTAGAGTAATTTATCATAATAAATTATGAATTATTAAAATAACAACAAATACGAAGATGAATGAAACTCTTAGATAATAAACAAATTCAGTATTTGTTGATCTTTTTAAATGGAAGAGTTCAATTACAACACTAATAAAGTGTGAAATTAGATGATAAAAAATATTAACAATTCTGATAAATTCTAAATAATTTTTATAAATACTAAAATTAACTAAAAAGAAAATTAATTATTAAAAGACAAAGAAAATTTCCCGGAAACATAACTACCTTATAATTATGGATAATTTAAATATTGTTATTAAAGATGCTTTTTGTTACAATTAAACTTCCAGTAGATTTATTTTCAGTATAATAATTAAGATGGATAATTAATCAATTAATGTAACAAAATTTAAACTTTCTTTGTCTATAATTATAAGACTTCCTGTGTCTATGTAATGATTCATTGTTACGAAGAAAAATAGAAAATGTCTATTTCTGAAGACACAACAAAAACGATTTATTTTTTAATTACAATCTAATTACGTAGCAATATTCATAAAACGAATTCTATTAATTGAAACGGCAATTATTACCATTGATTTGCACTTTGTGCGATAAAACTTGACCTAAAGTTTAACGTTATACTGTTCATGTTCTTAATTTCTAATTAGAATTTACATCTATTGAATAAATTGTATTATAAAAGTGAAAATTGACAAGTTCAAAAATTCCATTTGCGGTTTGTTCACTGTAATATTCACGTGAATATCTAATTATTATAACATCTATATTAGAACACTAGATAAATCATGTATAATTCCATTTGATTAGGTATACACAATCGTGATGTAATTGGAGGCTTATAGTTAAACTTCAATATATCATTGAGCTTCCTATAATCAAGGAAAATTGAACAGAAAATTTGCTGATATTGGAATATCTCTGTCTAGTCCTCAGTAATGTAGCAACATCTTCTGATAAAACAAAATTGAGATAAATTATTGATGGGATCAGAAATAGAACAAAAATGCCTTAAAATTGAAAATTATCTCAAACTGCTTACTGGAGATTTTGAACTTTTAGAGCTCCAAAATTTGAAAATTTCGCCCAAAAAGGGACTAAAAACGTTCGCTTTATCATTAATCTTGTTCTTGTCATTATTTCTATAATTTTTGGAACCCATCAATTTGTCTTTTGATTGAATTTTTCTTCACAAAAGAGTAACATCAAAGATAATAATCATCTTTATGGTTTGTACAAACAAAATAATTTGTAATTTATCATCCTTGATGAGGGTTATTGACTTTTCAATTAGACCAATCACTCTCAATATATTTAAATAGTGAAAATTGTTGCAAATCAAAATTTATATTTGTTAAAGAATTTTCTATTATTTGGGTAAAAATTATTATCATCTATCGAAATAACAAAATTTCAAACTTTACATTAGATATCATTAGTTAAATAGAAAACTTATCAATATTTAGAAGAAAAATTACAAAAATAATCTCTTAATTAAATTATATTTGCACTATTCATTAAAATTTTAATGAATTTTCAGTAGAAGAGAACCATAAATAATCTTGTTTTAATCAACAGAGAAAAAAATCGAGCTTAACAGAATTAATTTTTAATAAACTACGATATGAATAATTATATTGTTTATAAACAGAAACCTTCTGCTTTATGAGTGATTTTTAAATAAATCAAACAACAACAATAAAAATAATCAAATTTGATTTTGTTATATTGTTGAATAAACAAAATTTTCCTATCCTTAAATGTAAAAGTTCGTGTTGAATATAGATTTGATTAATATTAATCAACAACCTACGTGATTGAAAGCACAATCTAACACCACTATTAATTTTATATTAGAAATAAATGGATAAAACCACAATTCTATATCCTTCTGAACTAATCGAATCGAGCAAAAAGGATACTTTTAAAATAAGTGCAAGTAATCAATAAAAAAATTACAACAGTATAACTGTATAAACAAAACAGTTATTTTTAAAACAATAACACAATATTTATTTATAATTTTTTGTAATTAATTCGTAATTAAAAATTATATCGATATTGTTCTAATATTTAATTGAATTAGCCTTACAATAGACCTTGGAGGAAAAATAATAGAAGCTTTAAATTTAAAAATAATGCCAATGTTGAAATTTAAATGTAAAATCTATTTTCTCAATTGATAAACGTAATCTAATTTGCATTATTGTTATAATTAATATAAGCAATCATTTAAAATGCAATTACCATTAAAATACAGAAAACTTAATAACCTTTTATTAGCCTTATTAATCTGCCTTAAGGTTAAGAAAGTTGAACATTTAGAAGCAATTAAATCGAATAAAATTAGAAATGAGGCATTAACATTTTGACGCGTTAAACGGGCCAAAACAAGCCTGATTTTAACATTGAATCAACCCAACTGTACTAAAATTTAAAAATTTACCAAATAAACAAATTTGTAATTATTTAACGTTCATGATTTTAAATTTATCTATGCCAACAATTTAACTAAAGACAAAAACCCTAAATCCTTAGACTTTGAAATACGTCGATCCACCCTAATTCTCTACTGAAAATCATTGATATATTTTTATTATTATAGAAGTTTCACCCTTGTGAGAATTACACACCCTCGGTTTTCTTTCTTGTTGTGAAATAACAGGAAGATGAAAACGAAAAATCCCCGTTTCAATAACGCTCTGAGTTCTTAATTATACAAGAGGGTGTGCAATTAGGTGGAAGATCCTAATAAATAATAACACATCTAAAATGGGGTGAAATTTTGTAACTAATAATTTAGAAAAATGGAAATAAAACAATAAACAAAACAGGGTATGTTTAACAGAAATAATTGATTCTATCAGAATACATCGGTATTACTTCTAAGAAAATGGTACAATACGAGTAAAAAGAATTAATAATGAGCTGTATCAAACTTCTAGTAGCAATAAAGTTTAAGATCAGCTGTGTCATTATTATAGAACTTGTTTTGAAAATTTACAAGAAGACATACTCTATTAAATTGTCTAAAGTGTCTAAAAACTATCAACAAAGTTGAAATAATGGGTTTATAATCAACAATTGTTTATAACTCCTGAAAATTGAGAAGATTTACAATTTTATTACATGTACTAGAAATGTTGCCCAATTATATTCTTTCCTGATTAATATAAGAAACAATTTTCATGCTTAATGAAAAAAACTAACAGTAATTAGTGTTCAAATGCTGTTAAATCCTCAGAAAAGTAAACAACTAATAAAAAATTGAAAAATTTTTAACAATACAGCTATTAATTTTTTTGAGAGGAAACAATTTAGACAGAAATTAAGATTTTATAAACGACTTGAAAATGTTTACTATCAGTTTAAATCTAAAATTGAATCAAAATCAATCGACAGAAAGCCAAATGGTTATTTTGAATTTGTGTATTTTCGAAAACAACAGTTCCATTGTATTTGTTGATGTTAATTTGAATTTATCCTGTCCTAATTTTTTCGCAATTATCTCAAATTATAGACATTCCCCAAATTCCTAACACAACCAGAGCAGGTAGATTAAAAATAAGAATACGTACACAAAGTGATGAAAATTCGCTACTGTAGCTGCAGGAATTTTAACAAGCCTTATCTTCAACCAACTAACAAGCAAACTACTCGTTTTTAATAATTTTTAAAATATAACTTGACTCTATTGAAGTTTAATGGAAAAAGTAGAGATCGAAGCTAATCCTACATGTTAAAATACTAAAACAAATTAGAGTTGTTTTTTTCGTATTTTATGCAAGTTACTCTTAAAGGACACTTTAAGGGTGAATTATTGTCCTATATATCACTTCTCTAGAGATTTAGGTACGAATTGGGTAAAGCTTACAGAATTTATAGCGAAAAAATCATCAGAATAATGAAAGAGATCAATCTCCAAACTAGAAAATATCGTCCCCAAGGGGATTTTATTGTATTGAATTTTTATTAAAATTAATGATTTCAATTAATTTGTCAAAATTACGGAAAATATTTTTAACTTGTTAAGATTGTGAAATTTTTCCAATCTTATCACAATCTACACCCAGGACAATAAGACCGGAAAAAATACAACAATTGAGATCGAAAATCGATGATTCAGGTAGCAAAATTAACTAGAAATGATGATTGAGGTGGAAAATATTCGAAAATCGTCAACAAACGTCACGGATGCAGTTAAATTTTTTATCTATTTGTTAGTAAAATTTTGATAAAAATGGGTGATTTACGATAAAATGAGAATTTAGTTCGACAATACTAGATTGTTTAATTTAATTTACTACTAGTAGAAGCTGTAAAATTGTATCAAAAGTTGAGCTTGATGTTGAAATTGTTATTAGGCAAAAAATCAGTTAAAAACTGGTAATTTGTGATAAGATTAAAGTTCGGAATGGTTCTCATCTCATTTAGAAGGGAGAACAAACCTCAAAATTAACTTAAATTTCAAAAAATATTGGTATTTGTATAGTCTTTATCACAAAAGTGATTATAGACAGACAAGCTGAAAACTGATATTTTGGGATGATAACTTGAAGCTCAACTCCAGTGATTCGGATCTTATTTTTAAGGGAAAATTAACCTAAATTAACGTCAAAACTAACCTGAAATTTCAAAAAAAAAAATCGGAAAATTCTACATATGTAGGAATGCTATTACGAAACTAAAGAAAATTTGAAGGATTAAATTAGAAAATTTGCGGACTTATTGTGAAATCTTGGACAATAATCTTGAATTACAAATAAAATATCAGCAATTATTTTGAATAATGGGAATTCTATTGTAACACCTTCACCAGATTCGATTGTTATTTTTCCTGTATTAACGTGTCAAAACTTGTTCTCTATTCAATAAATTGAAGCAAAAAGGAGCAAAATTAAGTGTACTAACCTTTCCACAGCCAGACTCATGTCGAAAGTGGTCATTTTTCCGGTATCAACTTGGAAAACGAACAGCATTTTAAGGCAGAAATTCAGGAACTTTCCCCCTTTTCACCAAATCCACACACATACAGTCCACGGAAATTTTATAAATATATGTAGGAAAACAACAAACAAAACAAAAAATTTGAAATAAAGGAACACCGGTGGAAAACTTGAGATTTACGTTGTCGCTGAATTACCTGCAAATCGAAATAAACCATCAATAAAATCGGTGAAATCTGACGAAATTAACGATAATTAAAAGTGATAATTAATGGAATATAGGTGTAGTAATAGAACGAAAACAAAGGCTAGAATAACAAAATAATGTAACGATAAAATATAACTCATAGTTAAAAATAATACGACACACACACATAAATAAACGTATACGTGGTATAGACGAAAATTTTCAATACATCTACAATATTTATCCGTGAAACGTCACAAATTGTGCATGTTTACAATTGGAAAACTGGTAAACAAAGAGCACCTTCCGTTACTATAGTGGAAATTTTCTAGCGATCAATTATTGAAATGATTAAAACAACGAAAAATCGGCGATTGTTGGTATTTACGATTAATTATTGTAGATTGGACTAATTGAATTCAATACCTACGAAATGACAAAGGATTTAAAATTGTAAGGATTCCGAATTGTTTGTGTATTCGTCCATAACTGAACGTAGCACAACTATCTGACATTTTCACAGCTGATATTGACACAAAACACACATACACACGCACACAGACACGAACACAGTTATTAAACAACAACGATTTCCATTATCATCATTGTTTTGGTTCTTGTTTTAATTAAAAAAATTCGATTGCGCTGTTTCTACCTCACTAAATTATCAACACTACACTCGTTCAAACGATTAAAATCCACAAACATTGTCTACTTTGTTGTTTAATTTTGTTTAAATAGAATTTGAAAATTTTGTTAGAGTTAATTTGACGAGAACGCAATTTAATCCATCAGCTGACTAGGAAGTGGAATTCAACATTTCTAAACCGTCTACAACACATCGGGTGTGCGACGATGATGTGCAATTCATTAAAAATAAAAAATANAATACACCAAGGACACACACACGCACACTTCGGCTTTTATATTATTATTCGTCTAGGTTTTTTTCTCCGTTTTGTTTCCACACCTGAACACGATTACAACGACATCTATGCGGAAACGGTTGTACCAACTGACAACCAGAAGAATCAATGTTGCCGAAATTCCGCCATGTTGCACGATTTATTTCTACTAGTTAGGCAACACATTAAACAAAATTTGTTAAAAAATTTAATAATTGCCAAAATTACGATTATAATTCCATTATAATCTATTTTAAACTAATAGCGATTTAAATTTTGCCTAAATACTAGTTTCCTGTTGGCCATTTTACACACAAGTTTATACAACTCAAAAATAATGCCTCGATTTTTTTGTTTTAATCGACATACCATGTGTGCCACGCTATTCCTCTTCGCAGTAGCCTATGACTGTGCGAACGTGTCAGTTTCTTATTTCAACTAAATCTGCATTACCGACATCCTCTTATTTCGACAGATTGTCGGTAATGCAGATTACTAAGCTGAATCAAGAAGTTGAACTACGTTCACAAAGTCATAGGCTACTGCGAAGAGGCACACGGTATATACTACTTGTTAATTATAGAACGTATTATAAAACTTATCAGGGAAGTAAATATGTTAGATAAATATTTAAATTGACGGCCAAAGCGGTCTAGTTTCAAGTGACTTTTCTGTGTAAATCCGGCTTTATAGTTTAAGCCTAGTTTAACACGTTCAGCCCGGCGCACTTTATCAAAGTCTGTATTATCGGAGGGTTCGAGAATATCAGTTGTTTATGCGTCTGACGGCGCTTGTTTGTTTCACTATCTAATAGCAAATGATGTGTGAACCACCGGTGGTTCACGCCGGTAGACAAAGCAAACTAGCTGTGGACCACAATGTGGTTCACGTTGCCAGATGAATGGAATGCCTGTGGACCACATGGTGGTTCACGCCGGGCTGAACGTGTTAAAAATATGTATGGTTAGTGTGGTTAGGCAACACATTAAACACATGTATNTACTTGTACAATTCTAGTGACATCTTTTAACTTTTAATGTAATTATACATAGCAATCTATGTTCTAATTTGAAATTTTTAATGTAAAATACAATTGTTTAAATTAGAATTCTAGTATCTCTTTATTTATAAAATAAGTCCGCAATTTCTAAATTAACAAACTAAATATGTATTTTTCTCGATTTTATAGATTTTTGGAAAATTGCCTCCTGTTTTGTTCGGATTTTCGGTGGTTGAAACCATCGATTTTTCTTAAAAACTCGTAGAAATTTTTGTTTGTAAACAATCGGTACTGTTGGCTGCATAAACAACCCCCGTTTGTTGTTTGTTTTTCATTATTGATAAATGTTTTGTTAGATAACAATAGTGTTTAAATATTTGGATTTAAACAAGCATAATTAGAATCTTTATGTTGACTAGAATTCGAAATATTTGTTAAATTCCTTTTGGGATATGTTTCAATTTTAATTCTAATCTAATTAATAAAATTTCGGATTTTTTCCAAAAATTTTGTATTTAAAGCCCGAAGAATCCATCAAATCCAATCAAGAAAAACTAACGCAATATGGCGATTAGTTTATTATTGTTNTAATAAACAAAAAACTTATATTTGTTGAAAATTGCATCAATAATTAGTATTAATTTTCAAATTAATTCAATAATCAGAAATAAAAACTCACCTACTTATTGAAGAATTACCTAACTTGCAAAAGAACAACCCTATAGAATATTTACAAACAAATACCAGATGTTGGGGGAAATGTGACAAACACCCCACTACAACCACTACAACTTGTTGAGGGGGTGGTGGTGGTTGTTGCATACTAGATTTTAGAGGCTATACGGATTTTTAAAATAACGGTTCAGCAAATCTATTGTTTTCTAGTTGGATTTTCCTCCCAAAACCACCCGATAAACGTGGAAAATTTCGAGAATTCGCCCAAGATATTGATGAATCAATCAACCGTTAATTAGGCAATCGATAATTAATTATTGCGCATAAATTTCATTTTTTGTTAGTTGATCGTTCAATTTATTTTGTAAATTTGACTAAGATCGACATGAATAATTGAACGCAAGAGACTTTAAACGTGAGTTCGTTGTAAAATCGCTAAAAGGAACAAATTTAGACCTTTAATCAATGTTAGAGCTAAATTGTCGATTGATCATCCTGGATAAAACAGGAAAATTTACGATTAGTTTGGTTAAAATAGTTGGATGAATTTCAATCAATATTGCCTTTATTGGCGCATTTTTAAGTTCAATTCAAAGTGCAGGCCCCAATCTAACAGGAGTTAATTTTTGGCTTCAAATTTCGACGGTTTGAACAAATAACGAGAGCAATTTGAATAGTCACGAAACCGTCCATCTGCAATATCAGTTCGCTAATCTCAGTATATGGCTTAATAATCTACATGGATAGATTGTATTAATTTGCCTGTGATAAGATCAATAGGCTAGCCTTCAATACGACTGTCAACACCAATTGAAATCCACTAAAATTAACGATATGATAAATAACCTGCTGTTTATCAAATATTTAACCATTTGTAAGCTTTGTCTATAAAATAGAAGCTGTACTAAATCCGATTACTATTGTTTATCGATTTATTTAAAATGTGATCATTGTACTTTTAAAAGAGACACCTTTATTTCCAATATTCCTCACATAAAACACAAATCTCCATTCTAGTTCTCCGAATAAATCACAGTAAATCTATTTCCACTGGAAAACCAGCTCGATATTCAAATCAACGTTTGTCTACATTCACTCCAACAAACTCTCAGATAATTAAACGACCCTCATTATTGTTTTGTACAGAATTCCAGACGTTTTGAGCATTTATCCCAATCTTCTACAACGATCCTTCTCAATACAGTTCAGGTGAGAAAGGCGTTACGTGATTTTGATGGGTGTTCATTTAGAGAAACACTCGACAAACTTGTCATGATGAAATTCCAGTTGAAGGAAGTTTTCAATTTGTATCCAGATTTTGAAACGTTGAAATTAAATACGAGCAATTACAGCAAATAATCATGTCGCATGTACTTTAATAGAATTGAATAAAACATTGTCATGTTTATTAAACGAATTATTCACATTAAATTATGGATTTTGACACCAGTAGAATATTTTTATTTGCACAATTAACAGTCAAACTAGCCGTGCTATTTAAATTTTTAATTAAAAGTAAAACATCTCCAACCGTGTAGAATATTTTTCAACATTTCAAACAATTTAAAACAACGGTTTTAGTATTACTGTTGATAATTCCTTTAATTAATTGCAAATTTGCACAAAATCTACAACTACAGCTAAAATTACAGCTTTTTCTACAAAAAAAGCAAACTTGTATTTGCCGATTCTATTGAAGTTTTCTCGTCTTTTCTTCTTTTCTCCCCTAAGTATTCGATCTTGGAGCCCCAAAAAATATTGCAGCTTTTATTCTTTTTTAAATTTCTATCTTGTCACATTAAAGCACACTGTATAAGTTAATTCTGTCTATTTACGACAGAGGTTTGGTAATCCCAGATATCTGTGTTCTACGCGGCCCTTATCTCTTATATTTTTAATAGAAAACATCTGTAGTTAGACTACAAGTAAATCCTATTAACGATATAAAGGCTCGACTTCATGCAATCTAGAACTTCAATTGGTAGACAAACTAACATGCAATTCACTGGAAATTCTGATTTCGGATCGAATGAATTTGCCAATATTTGGGGAAATAATCATCACAACGGCACATCTGGAAATTAGATTTTTACGGTCGGACAGTATGAAGATCCGGTTTAAAATCAAACGATTCGATGTCAAATGTTTACCCAGTTTAAAAAGCAGCCAGATCGATAGATAATCTTCAACGGCTATCGAGCATATCAAACGTGACGTCTGTTGTTTGGCTGATATCCTGAAAATATAAAAACAACACTAGAAAGTGCTGTAAAAATAGATGTTTCCACATATCTCCCTCTCTATAAAATAGAAGAGATATCAGAAAAATGAAGGTTGAAATTTTACGAAAACTCCAACGACAAGTCAACCATTCTTACAACTCAATTTGTTGGTAAATAACGTTATCAATAATCGCTTTATTGTTATATCCTGTTGTTGTTTACATTATTGTCAATACAATTTAAATCAATTCTAACGGTGTTTGAGTTTCTAAATAGTTATTTCGCAAAGTAGACGTTGAAAATCACATAATCATAAGGTGTAAGTTGATTATTATCGACCAACTCGAATGAATCCTTGAAGTTTTGTTTACTCTCGATCATGTCAATATTGTGGCGAAGAGCTTAATTAAGTTCAACGAGAATGCTGTAGTTTGTAAATATCGTAAAGTACAGCTTCCAAATCACATTTTGATAATAATGATAATGAAGAGTTTAACCCATTTTTGTTGTGCTTCAGGACGTTCTTTCCATCGTTGATTGTTTTTTTTTTTGAAGAAAAGAATCGCGTTTCTGTTGAAACACTGGTTACATTAATTGAACAACTGTGATTTTAATTACAGACAGGATCAATATCTTGGAACATAATTGAATCTACAAGATAGGTAGTCTTCTCAATTAATTAGTTGCTGCATTTTCTTGGAAATGGTGTAGAATTAGGGAAGTTTAAAACGATAAGTATTAAGTTATATAAAAGCTTTATTCTTGCGTCTATGTTTGAATTATTCAATCTGTAATATCGGTAACTGTGTGATTATTACCGTCGTCATTCATGTAATTTCTATTTATACAATTTTACAGTCGACTGAAACGTCTTATTTTTTGATACGTATTTCCCAGTCTTTTCTTCTTATATTAGTAACAAGATAATTGAAAATGATTGTATAACAAAGACTGATTGTTATTTTCTTGCTTTGTTAACATATTCCTTACAAATAATGATTGATTTTACACTCCTGTTGTCAATAAGTCAGGAAAAATGATTCAAAATAAGAAAACAATTTTTCTCTATTGTAATTTTATAAATTTGTTTTATTTAAAAATCAATATCATCACGGAATGTAATACGAAAATGAATCAAAAGTATTTTGTATTTCGTGTCTACAGGCAGGGCTTTTATAGTTGGGATATTTTATGTTTTCTCTATTCGTCTAACAATAAAATTTTACTGAAATTTAAATGATTACAGTATTGTTTAATTTATAACGTTCATAATTCATGGAACAAACGTGTTGTTAATTAAGATATTCTAAATATGCACTAATCCGCATGAATAATGCAAAACTATAACAATTACACTCTAATTTATACATTCAATTGTCAAATTGTTGACCGCTTTCATGCAACAGACACTTGTCAAAGAGTTTTCAAAAAAACAGCAATTTAATTCCTTATTTCAATTGTAACAACCAATGGATGAGAGGGATTAGCTGCAAACTGGGAAGTGACGTGAAAATTTCCTGAAAGAAAGCAATTTCAGCCTACGTCATTTGATGGAAGCACATCCAAATGTCCAATACTCGGTCATAATAAATCAGAAAATTCAGACGTTGAGTTGCTTTTATGTTTCTAACGATTGGCCATTCGTGATTTATCGCTTGAAAATGTATCTAAAATTGCACCCGAATAAATGCAGCAATATAATAAATTGAAAACATTACTAAACGAAGCACTTCCGGATAAATATACAGCAAGGCTGTTAATAATTTCCCATTTACTTATCTGTTATTTTATAAAATCGACCCCAACATCATGCCCTTAATCAATTTGAATTTTCGATGAGTGTATGTAGTAGCAATGCAGGAAATTCGTTGCATGATTCGTGTTATAAATCAAATATTCCGGAATTTTCAAACATTGTTCGCCTTTTGTTACGATTAAAGTTAATCAATTTCGATGCCTGGTGAATTTCCCACAAAACACATCTTGCGTGGTCAAAAATCTAAAATTAGATTAAAATAAATGGACTGCATGAGTAAATAAAGCTTTAACAGTTATGAATGGGAAACATGCATCCTATTTGTCACTTAAGTGAGTCAAAATGTAGATGCCTTCAGTGAGCCTGATTTAAAGCAATTTCAACTGGAATTCAGTTAATTAGTTGAGATAAATTATAGCCTTGCTAGTTGTGCATTGGATATTAAACCGATAATTTAATATTGCACTTCCATTATTTATTCGACATTAACTCCAACTCTATTAAAAACATTATTGAGTTTAATTCTACAGTTTCCACATTAGTTTTATACAATTTATTGCGCCTATCGTCAATAATACCACCTACACGTTATTGACAGTTCGATCTTTTCTCGTCTGTTCCGAAACTTTAATTATAGCAACACTAGACGGTTTGTATCGACTACAAATTAAGCCCGAAACAAATGGGAAAATCGGGATAAATTGAGCAATGCGAATTGCTTAACGAAGAATCGAATCGTCCCGACTAAAACCCAAACATAAAAACAAATAGAATTTATAAAATTGTAGGAATTCGTTTTCAGGTAAATTCAGGCAAAAAAAATTCGTATCAAATTCTGTTAAGACGTGTGTAGCAACTCGTGAACGTGCCCTGGTTTTTAATCTTTCGCTTTTTCATTAAATATAGAAAGTGAAATAATTTTTTTCTATTAGGAACACAGTTTTGCCACAGAAGTTTGTCCGTCGATACGAGTTAGGGCACGTTTTTGCACAATATTGTAAATGCCATCGGACCAGATGATAGGTTGTGGAAGAGATATTTAACGACTATAGGAAATAAAGCTTAAATAAAACATTATTCTAAGAAAGAATTATCTCTTTGATCAAATCTTATCGGCCTGTAATCTATGAGATTGTATTGTGATCACGAAAATTGTTGTATCCGCAAGGCGTGCATATCGCACGAGATGGAAACTCGGATTACTACCCATTCATCTTATTTTGTTGTCGCTTAATTGTGACCTATTGTTAAGAATTGTTCGTGCATTGTGAAAATAAATAATTGTAAGCTTGAAACTATTAAACATACACGAATTCATTTAAAACATTAAAACTGAACATTAAAATCTAATCCATCATTAACAAGGTCCATGTTCATATCATAATTAACACAGTCAGTTATTAAATTAATCTATAGCATGGATTAAGTTGCGGTTACCATTAGACTAAACAACAACAAACAATATTAACGAGGATTCCAGTACAAGAACTTGTTTTATAGTTGAGCTTTACAAAAAAATAAGTACACAAAGATCGGACAAATTGGTAGAGAATCGATCGGAATTTCAGGCGAGTCCGAAACTGTTTGTTTTGACTAGTCGATTTGTAGAAAAAAATTGATACTAGAGCAAATTCCTCCCTTTAGTAGACTAGTTTTAGAATATAACAACAGCAATTTTGACGAATAACGACTTCAGACACGCTCAATGTAGAATTGTTTTGACTCATTTACAGAATCGATAACTTTTGATATTTGAAACGTTTGCTCCATTGTTACTACTTTATTATAACCAATGTAAATTAGCTAAACTAACTGTACTATCAAGGCGAAATTTCTGCTGTTAAATATATAAATAAATTATTGCACTATTGTTTTACCTCGTATATATTCCGGTAAATTTCAAATTAATTAAGAATATTTTAACTGGAAACATAATAGAAGTAATTAGATTTTAACTCCTGTAAATTCTAAAACCTTACAACAAAATTATTCACAGAACCACTCCAATTTAATTGCAACATCCGTATAAGAATTGTTCGATTTTAATTGGAACCTACAAAGTTTCCATTCAATCCAAGAATAAAATTAGTTCATTCGCCAAGATTTCTTCCCAAATGTACTCATCCTGCATAAATTCGGGCGTAATTTGCACGTCCATTCGACCATTTAAAATAAAAGGAAATTAAATTTTTGCTGCCATTGAGTGTGCCGATGCAGCGTATCCGTTGTTGTTTATCAATTCCGAACAGATGACACGGATGTCGTCCGGAAAACTGGCAAAAATAGGAAAATTCGGTTTCCGTAATGCTATTGGAACTGTAACTGTGTGAAAGTTTACGATGGTAAACAGACAAACATGGAAATCTAGGCGTAATTATTGCTTTTATTATTAATGGAGCTCAACTATAAATATTAACGTTTGAATTTGGTGGATGCGCCGGGCGACATATCGGAATAATTCCATTAATTATTACAATTGCACCCCAATTTCAATTGGTTTAAATTTCAAAATTCGCACAATCCAAATCCGGTTATCGATAAGATGTAGAGGATTCGATGAATTTTTCTGTGGAATTAAACTGATCGGCATTAAAAACAAATAATAGCGTAACTGGAACAAATAAAATTTCGTTTTGAATAGAATAACAGTGGAAAATAAACACCCATTAATGGAAAATTGTTCAAACATCAAATGTACTGATGAACAAACCAGGTTTTGTTATCATTCAAGTCTATTTGAAAAACACTATGACTGTTTTTTTCTGTATTAAATACCAAACGAATCGATCTAATTCCACTAATCAGAAAATGATGATAAACTCTTGTAGTTGATTCAAGTAGAAGACGGAAAATATTGGAAAGTTGTAGTAATCATACAGACACGGGCCAAATGATTGACGACAACAAGCAGGGAACCAAAAATAAGCTACAATTATTTTGATTGGGAAAATATTCGTGCGTTTGAAATAAATGTGGATTTCCTCCATAATACCATAAAAAAGGGTAAATAAGGAAGATATTTCCGCTCCATTTACCACAAATGTACCTAATGGCAGTCCCTATCACAACTATCCCACAATTTAAGCCCGGGTCTTTCTTTACGGATTAAACAAACATGCCAACACGACGTTTTTGTTGTCGTAATATTGTGGCCGACAAATACATCAATGTCTTCCGTATAAATCAACCGGCAGCTTGGCAAAATAGACTAAAAAAACTAAATAAGCTCTAAAAGAAATTAAGCAACTCGTATGTTTCTTGCAAGACTCATGAGACCGATCGAATGACAGTTTTTCGGTGATAAAACCAAGTTGCGAGCTTGTTTCAATTCTTAGAACTTATTGTAATTCTCTAATTGGTTATCAAGTTTCTTATGGAGAGATCCAATTAAATCACTCGAACTTTATTCAAATTAACTCGAATTGAAGTTGCAATACAATTGATTAGAGGAATACAATTCGATGATGGATTCATTTGAGACTAACTAAACTGTCGAACAGTAGAGGGGTGGTTGGAGTCTTGTTGATAGCGGGCGTCGCGACGGCCGCTCTGCTCTTCTATCAGTATGCGCGACGCTCTTAGCTAGTCAACAGGGACGCGTATATACGCTATAACTTGAAAGTTTTGGCGCGTTTCATTTAACGACGTGTTCGTTTAAATAGTTCGAGTTTAATTCATTGAAGAGTTTCAATAAGTGGTAAGTATTTTTATTGGTGGAAATTTGAGTTGAAGTCTCCCAAAACAGCCCAATTTTAACGATATCAACGGCTAATTCTCTAGAAATTCTCTAAAATCGAAGCAACAGGAGAAAGTTTAAAGCACGTTCATTCTAAAGTCAACTAAACTGTCAATTTAATTTGGGAGGTTAATTGTGCAGAATTTAGAAAGCTTGTAAAGATGATCCGTTCGGTTCAAATGTGTAATATCGTTAATCATGAATATTTTCATTTCAATTCCGGATTGTTTAAGTTGCGGAAATTATCGACACTTATGACGAAATCATTGTGATTTAGTGCGATAATTTATGGTTAATTTCAACGAACACGGCCAATATTTGGCGGTTCAAGACGATAAGGCTGTTCAAATTTGATGTAAAGTCTACACTTTTTAATTAAAAACAAATAACTCAAAGATATATTTTTAGATTTGTTTGAAATTCAGCTCCAATAATATTTATCGGCAACGACATTAGCCAGTTCCGTTCAATGAATCTGCAAATTCGCAATTTTGAAGCCTTTCAAATTTCTCTAAAATCTCATACGGTGGCTTTCGCAATGATCTCGTCAGTTCGCTACAGGTAGATTTTGCACAGAATGCCCGCAAGTATTGTAACGCAAATAATAGAACGCAAACATTTTGATTTCTAAAAAATAATCAACCAAAATAATAAAAAAACAATATTTGTTTAACGAATAAATTGTAACGGCGAAAATTCAATTCCATCACCGACCGAATTTAAACACTCGATTGATTGAATCTATTGCCAGGTTATCGATACGGGTATTCCAATAAAACTTTTGTTTATAAAAAAGGATACGCAATTTTTTTACTTGTTCAATTAGGAGTTGATCGTTTGTCTTTATTTCTTTCTGTTTTTCTCGGTGTTCTACTGAACGATAAGGTCGCTTTTGAAATAACAAGCTGTAAAGGTGGAGCCGAGCCAGTTCCAGCGATGATAAATTAATTAAAAAACTAAACAATTTAGCCTTGATATTCTTCTCCAGATTGAAATTAATTAGATCAAACTCGACTTGATTAATTTAAATCCAGTACAGGCTTGAAGAATTCGACGTTTTGGCTTTTCTAATTCCTAAGAGAGACAGTAGATCTAGCAGGAACGATTTAAATTTCGTGTCCAAATTTAAAACTCCCAATGGTTAGTTTACAGACAAGTTTACACAGCTGAAAAGTTATCAATCTTGGTGAAAGTTGCACATATTTACCATTTATCTTGTGTTATCTCATATTATATTAACAAAGAACGAACACAACTCTTGCTATTAATAATAAAAGAATAAACTGCGATTAATCAACTTAGTTTATTTTGTTACAAAATAAATATTTGAATTTACCGCCAAATTTAGTGAATTCTGTAGGAACTTTGCGTAAACTTGACTTGCATTTGTGCAATCGATAATACCAACTTGCAATATCACTCTGTCCTTTTTTCTCACCCAAGTCAATATCGATAATTTGGTAATTTTTGAAATATTGGGTTGGACGCCAAGTTTATAACAGAATTGATTATTTGACACTGTTAAATAAGTATTCTGGGAATTTTTTTAATAAAGAAACATCCATATTTCCTCAATTAGTAGAGTACAAGCGAATTTTATTACAAAAAATAATGAAATTTGGCCCAAAGTCGCGTAATTAGATCTACCAATTCCACCCTCAAGTATCTCAACAACCCTCAAGTCTGTCATTTATTCCACAATTTTATCCTTATGGGACAACTATCGATCAAAAGTCTTAAATTACAGTAAAGAAAATATGAATTTACGAAGAATTTGCTTGAAATTGAGCGAATATTCTAAGAAGTTATTGATTTTCGGAAGCATCAATATTCAACAACAGCTTTTGTGTTACTGAATATGTTGAAATTAAACAAATTTAATTAAGGGACTCTAATATTTGTACCGAGTGCTTTTACCGGTAAAATAATAAAAAAATAACAGCACAATTCTATACACGTGTTCTACCTTGAGCAATTTTGATTTCATTGGGGTGGCTTAAAGAGCTGTCGATCCTGCCAAAAATCGTACTAAGCTCCGATTTTACCGGACTTTAATATCGTTTGAGTTGGAAATTTAAATTGAAAATTTCGTTCTCAAAGCAATTCTCTTCAAATCCGCACACATATCGTGCTAAAATATTGACTAAAGTGCAAAAAAAATCAACGAAATATCGTAAATTTTTCGGTATGTACATACAGATTAGTTGCAATAATTTTAGAACTAAATGTAATAAAGTTTTATTACTAGCACGAAAATTGGACGAAACGTTTACTTTAGCTGTTTGTATTGATAGAGATAAAACTCGAAAAGAGACTCCGGCTTTAATATTTATTCAATTTATTTGTCCTGTTTTAATTATGCTTGCTCAGACAGCTTCCTTATATCGATTTAGATCATGATTTCCATCAAATCGAATGCATCCAATTCTCATCAATCTTCGGTTTTTTGTTAACCAAAACTGCGAAATCTTCTATAGAAATTATTTTCGATTATTTGTCCCGAACGTCATAAATTCAGTTGTCACCTAGTCGTCGATTCCAATTCCACTGGTAAATCCCCGAAGAAAATCTCATTGGAAGTTTTCCAGGCTATTGTATTTATTTGTAGCTTTGAAGTCTGCAGGGGAACGAAATTTTCGAGCAGCGATTCGTCTCGCCAGACATTTTTCGTGTATTCCTGTTAGTTGCAATCACAAATCCTCGTTATAGGAACAGGCTGCGGTGCGTAACCGTCTGTTAACAACACAACTGGCGATGGATTTGTACAACTTACTAAAACTTGTGTAATATTTCGAATCTTTAGCCTTTCTAATTATAAGTCTTCTTCCTCTCCCATTGATTTAGCTTTATTCAATCAAGTTGGAAGCCTGCCAAATTCTACCAAAATTTGAAGCCTAATTCAATTCATTCGATAATTATGGTCTATATCGCATTCATTTTCATTTCGAATAAAAACTCTCTTTTAACGATCTTGAACGGTTCATACGAATTTGACAGCTTCATTTTCGTGTGCGTGACGCTTATAATCAACTTGTACTTTAATTGTTCTGGCGCATACAAATTCTCTTTTGCTTTAATTGTCACTGTGAGCCAGATCGATGGAATCGAACTTTTGTAAACAGAAAATTTGTTGAAAATTCTCAGCGTATACGACAAATTAGCATCTGATCTTGAATGCTAATACGTCAACTTTGAAAACAATTTAATCAACACTCAAATTTTCCACATAGGTCATCTACAAAATTCCCCAATCGCATAAACTCAACACACAAAATTGATTTATTTCTGATCCAAAATCCTGGAATTTTTATACTCTCGCTTTACGACATTGTAGAAAATTAAAGCAATTTTACAGGCTGCAATGGTGATACGTGAGCATCGAGCCTTGCAATTCACGTTAATTCACGTAGTTCCCATCAAATTCTAAATAATGAAAGAATAAATTCCTCGAATGACGGCAAATTTAGCAATTCAAGTCGTAAGAAAGACTGTTCGATTTCTGTAATTTCGCGAAGGAATTAAGTGTAATTCTGGTAGTGTACGGGAATTTTGTTGGCGCAATTACGATCTTCTTCGGCAAATAAAACCGTACAAACACGGAAATTATGTGCATATTATTGCATCAAAATTCAAACTTATGTTGATTTTTCCGTTGACAACCGAACGAGGAGAAGCGAAAATAAAAAAGAATATGTGACAATATTACAAAGAAAATTGCTTTTTGCACTTGTTTTTGAGTTAATACAAAACTTGATAAAATTGGAGGCAGCATGAAAAATTAAAAAGCTGCTGATTAAAAGACTTTTTTCAATAATGATATCCGAGAAATAAGCTCGTTTTCAATTTGAAAACAACCAACGAAACGTGTCAATACAGCGTTCATTTGGACAAAAATTGAAAACGTGACAATATAATTAAGGACGTTACAATGAAATCCCGTCAACTTCGAATGGGAAAAATTGCGACCAACCAGTTTATTTACATTGGTACAGTTGGAAGCTTTCCGACGTCCATAATTGTGATCATTCTCTATTTCTACTAACACAAAACGAGAAATAATTGAACGAATAACTTATCTAAATAACGATCAATCATATTTTTGCAGTATTTCCTGGAAATGGCATATCAATTTCAAATATCTACCCGGATTTTCCAAGCTATAGAAAATATTTGATAAGGAACAGGTAAAGTTGAATGAACAAAGCTGTTTCCAGTACTCACACCGATTCTCTCGCATAAATTGATGTGTGCTTTTATAAAAAATATTGCACCACCCGACTACATTAAATTACAAACAAGATGGATTATTTTGGGTTATACAACAAGCTTTTACTTTCATCGAAAATCAACGTATGAGATGAGAATGTCTAACGCATACGTGTCTCTATTTCAACGAGATGAAAACAATAAATCAACCACCGAGACGGTGTTTGATCGAATAAATTCTCTTTTAGTATAATTCCTTCTTTCACTACATATTTTATATTGTTTATAGGGAGACGTGATCCCCTTATCTTATCGCACCAACTGGAATATTCGTGGTCGAAACAACTCCGAAACCACCGAGCTAAGATATTCGGAAATTTAAATCGAAATCGATTCGAAATTCTCTTCTTTTCAGACAAACAGTAGAACTTTCCTTCACTGAAAAACCACAACTTTAGCCAATATTAATGTGCAACTGAATCCACTGAATTAAGCGAAACTTCTGCATCTATTCTATTCGTTATTCTGTGTGTTTGAAATAGTTGCAAGATGTAGAATTTCGTTAGATTTATTGCGTTATACATTACTTTATTTAGTCAGTTTGCATCTACAACAGAACACCTGAAATTGTCAATTATGTAAACTAGAAGTGTACAATTTTTTGTATTTATTGTAACCGTAAATCGTGTAAATTCTATACGGTTAAACTTATTACCAGATGACTGAATTTAAAACGGTTATCTCTAGCAACTTACTCATATTAGTATCGTGGGACGTATAAATTCCTACACACAACATAAAAATGATATATAACTGTTTATGTTACATTTACTGGAAATTTAAAATTTATATAGAGAAGAAATAAAGAATCGCCGATATGATTTTAAATGATTTTTTTTCTCCATACTCGAATTTAAGTACGATTTGTTTGGAATAATTTCCATTTTTGTTTATTGTCCAACGGCACGTTTTCCTTTTTTCCTATTGAAAAATTCAAGAAAAACCGCCTTTGAAACGAGCTATTCGAATTCTTTCTTTCATCAGTTAGAAAATATATCCACAATAATTTTACGGACTATCAAACACACTTTTCTTTACAGCTGTATCGGCTGTCGATAGGCGTTTTTTCTCCCCCAACAGACATTTTTTTGCTTGTTACAAAAATTGTATTTATATTAATATTTCATGGCTCAGCTGTTATACTTCATTAAATGCGAGATATCCACAAAATTGTAAAATATGTAATGGCAATTTATTGATTTAAAGGTTAATCAAACTTCATCTCTGTTATGTACCCTTTTAAACCGAATAAATTCCAGATTTTCCCATATTTATACAACCGTATTCATGTACAGTAAATTCTAAGCTCGCTTTATCCAGAAAATACTTGTATTCAAGACAATATAAACTCGTTGCCTGAAATTCACAGTACAACGCCTGAGCCGTGTCTATTGTTTAACAAATAGAATTTCCATCAACTTTCGAGTTAAAACAAAAAAACGTCAAAACATACTTAACTGGAAAGTTTTAATACAACACCAAAAAAGTAATGAATAATGTAACAAAAATTAAACCCATATAGATATACGATAATTTAATTGAGTTCATATTCCGGATACTTTCCCACTAATCAGGCAGAAAAATTCCTCCTTTGAATATACAAATTTTCCGTTTGTTTCAGACTGGACGAATGCAAATAAATTGAAAGGAATCGCTCTATGTTTTGGAATTTTTTGCATTTATTTTGGTTAATTTAAGTTGAATTCTTCTTTGTGAACTTAAATTGACAATTATAATTTATTCTTTAAAATTTTGAAGCTACCTTTAATATTCCGGGTGAGTTTTGTAAAAATGGTGGATGCGCCAGGTGAATTTTATGTTAAATAGAAAACTCTCCTCATTATGGAGCATTTTACTTTTAAAAACAACTTTAGGTTTAAAATGAGAAAATTTAGGATTGTAGACAAATATTTCAATAACAATTGTTTTGTTATAATTTTGTAACTATTACAAGTCCAGTAAAATAACTACCGGCCTTAATATATCTGAACCTATTAGAACTTTATTTTAATTAAAAAATAACGTGTTAATTAAGAATTTTAAAATTTTCCTTGACTCGGAACATATCCAAAACTTTATTAGAATTTAAACGCGTGAAAAATGGTGGATGCGCCAGCGATTTCTCAAAAACTCTCGATAAAGTAAGTTTTGATCATATTAAACAGCAGGCTTTGTAATGTATTTATGTAAATATAAACAACGGATTAGTTATTATATAAAGGCAATTTAATTATGTTTACTTTTTACTAAAAACGAAAACAAAGTTATAATACGGACTAATGAATTTTACTAAAGGTATTAATTCTGCCCGCACAGAAAATATCAAATTGTAGTTGTTTGTTACAGAAGAAATTCGATTAAAGTTGGAGTTATTTTGTTGCCACGAGGCAATGTTATTCGATACTTAACAATTTACAGGTTAATAATAAATATCGACTTTATTTATCTGAAATGTCAAAATTATTAGACAGATAGTAAGACTAATACACTTTCATATTTGAAATATTTACAACAGGTTGTTTTCTACAAAACTATATGGGGTGTCATTAAAGAGCACTTCATTTCAAATTTATCCCTTTGGGTCATTGAGTAAATATTGATTTGTTTGCACGTGACACGAATCAAAATATCAACATGAAAAGATTCGTCATTGATGCTAGTTGGCAGAGTATTGGAGTAAAGTCGATGTGTCATGCCAAAAACCAACTCAACCGATTTTAAATGGAAGCTAGTTGGTAATTCCTCCGGATGTCCCAAAGAAATCGTGCATTATTTGAATAAACACAATATACGATAGGAGCGTGTCAAGTGGAACTTGGCAATAATAGAAAAATCACGCTTTCTATCTATACAGACGACTTTATTATTACTATTGACGACGACTGGGCGAATTTTGATATTTCTTCGAGTTCAGTTGGTTAAGAATCCCACATCAATTTAAAAGCAGAAAATCCTTGGATAAAATGTGAATTTTAAAGCCACACCATCGATTTGTACCCAGATTTGCCTGTACTTTAAACAAATCTTCCAATTCTATTCGCAATTTCAGCCATAATCGTGAATATTATCGCAGTTATGCATAATTCAACCCGGATAGCGAATATTTATTGCTTTCGCAATTCAACACATATTAGATTCAGTTATAGAATGTCAAGATGACGCGACTGTATACAGTTACAGAATACCATTTTTATTAGGTTCAACAATATTAGGTGGCTCTTATAGTTAAGTTTTTATGGGAATATTTCTATGTGCAGCACATGATACAAGCTACTTTTACGGTAGATTAATACGAAAAAACTAATTAGGACACTTTAATTGTGTAGATGTGATATATACGATAATCAACGTCACATTTATTGAGCTTATACTACAAGATTTCCTGAAAGTTGCCCTTTGATAATTCCAAAAGAAGCTCATAAGTGCTCTTGAAACAAACTTTACCTCGTATTTATTTATGAATGGCCTCTAGTCTTTATTATGTATCGATACATTTGGTATTCTATTGGAATTGAGCCGCTCTTATTAACATTTTTCTAACTCTCAAGTTAGAAAAAACCACTTAACTTTTTATCGTTTATTTCTTTTGAGTGCATCTGTTTCATTTCAGTCACTTTATTCTAAGAATCTCCAACTTCTCACTGTGGATATTTCAGTTTCTTGCGACGTTTCATTCAATACTCAAAGTTGAATTTAGAAAAGCGGAATTTGAATACATTTTAATATCGAAATATCCAGTTATAATACAAATTTAATCGGGTCTGATACCGATAAGCCGATGCAATTTCTTAGATTCTGCCTCTAGAACTCTAAACGTTTTTCAGTTGGCAATATCACGGAATTGATAGAATTTTCGGGTTCTACAAGCGAAAAACTCAATTTCCTTAGGCCCAATTTTTGTATTTAATCTTACAAAATTAACTCCACAATTGTGAAAATAAAATTGTAAGAGCTCTTACAATTTTATTTTCATCGGACAATAAATTTTAAAAGTACCTTCTCTTTTATTTAAACGAACGTGTACATTTTCGTCAAATTCGGGAACTTTCGGCACATAATTGGATCTTTAATCTAATTTTAAAGACGATGTGCAATTAATTTTCGACCT
This sequence comes from Hycleus cichorii, assembly GCA_013841215.1. Lineage (NCBI taxonomy): Eukaryota > Metazoa > Arthropoda > Insecta > Coleoptera > Meloidae > Hycleus > Hycleus cichorii. The sequence continues at coordinate 12,065 of JACDRQ010000287.1, read as the reverse complement.
ATATAATAATTTTTCTTCTAAATATTCGTTTGGCTTCTATTCTAAAATTCGAATACTTAACAAGCTTCTAACAATAATGAGAGTAAGAACGATGAAATAGAATAAATTATAAGCATTATAAAACAAATAAACCGTCTATTGTATAGTTAGAAACAATAATATTGTGCTTAATTGTTAAAATCAATTGTACACTTATGTTAAACAATAACATTTATCCCGGCGCATCCACCATTTTCGCCCATTTATAAACCACTCCTGTATTGTTAATTAAATTCAACATATAGTTGAAAGAATTAAAATAAACATAAATACATGTCGTTATTAATTAACGAACAACAATAACAATAAATAAAATAGAACGTGACTTTTAATGGAATTGAAATGTTTAACTTTAAAACCGTTAACAAGCTCGCATAAAAAGACAGATTCTGGTCATTAAATTCACAATTTATCTCGTAATGTTGTTTGAAGAAAGACGTCCAAAGCAAATGAGATTTTTTAACGGATAATTTCGCTTTGAAAATGACAAATTTGTATTTTTCCACAATATTTTAGAAGCAATACAAAAAATGAACGTTGTTTTATTACAATTCTAGTTACGTTCAAATTGATAAAATGGGAGTATAGCGTGTCAACGCTTGATCGTCGATAAAGGAAGATTGTAATTTTCTCAAATGATTCTAATTTACATTGTTTTACTTCCAGAATATGGCCGAATAAGTCCAACAACAATATGACCGAAATAATGGATATAACCAATTTAACAATGGATAATTATTATGATGGCAATTGTACTGAAAATAATTGCCTGAAAAATAAAACTACCTTATTGGATGACGATCAAGAGTACATTTTCGACCGTATCTACATAAGAATCATCTTCATTTCGCTGTATACAATCGTGTTCTGTTTGTGTTTTTTCGGTAAGTATTTTCTTTAACGATAAACAATAATATTAAAGAGATTGATTGATGGTATGGACATTTTAGCCGTTAATGGATATTAACAATAAGTAAAAATAACGGAAAAACTACTTTCAGTATCATTATAATTCAAATAAACACCCCATTTCGTTCACAAGACTGAAACTAAATTTCCACTTCCCTTTTGCTATCGATCGTAATATGTTGTCGTGAATTAGGATTATCTCTTTATAGTTTTACATTAGCGTCAATTCATTGTGGACATGTTTGACGAATTCTAAAGTAGCTGCTCTATTTTATAAGCCCTCTTATTCAAGATTTCATCGTGGATAGAGATGAAGTTTGAAGAATCTTTTGATATAAAAAAGGCAAAGCTACATTGTCATCAAAAGTTTGTACAATTAATTGTAATTTTTGTCAACATCCGTGCTGTAAACTTTTCGAAAAAGAATTAACGATTTGTCCATTTGTATGCGTATAAAGTTTTTTAATAATGGTCGCCACAATGTCGCCCAACAATAATTTCAACAATGTTCGCCTAAAATTTTATTATTTCACATCAAAAACTACCACTAAAACTCCAGTTTTGTTCAAATAAAGTCGTTAATTACATTGAATAATGTTATTTTATTATGTACGTAATGTTAATTACCACGAGGAGTAATTTTAATCTTCGATAGGCTAGAGATGGAATTTTATAAAGGCACCAGTTCTTGTAATTAACTTATCAGCTCATTTTGACGTTGTTATCTTTGAAATGGAGTGTATTGAAAATTAGCGATAAGCGTATTAATGATGGCCCAAAATCGATAATTCAAGAAGTTTTCAATTCACTCCTATTCGATTAAACGATTTATTACTCGGATAGAGAACTTCATGAATACAAATTGCAAATATTAGCAGTTATTAAAAAGCTGCTAAATTTTTCCATATTGGTGAAATATTAAAATGCTTTACTATATTAGTTGTCTATAAAACTGTAAAATTTCCAACCTCAAAACTCCAATTTTGACTACCTTTATTCGTATCGATTCCACACACTCATCAAAAAATAAGTGGGTAACAAAACTCCGCAGACGGAGAGTAGGGTAACTAATTTCGAACCTTACTATTACAAATTTATGGCCTGTTACTCCAATATTTTGGAGAACTGGTGCATTATTTGTACAATTAAGTATTTTCCTATTTTAGTGCTTTTTTTTATTAAAATATGTTGTTTTATTTCAACATTTTTGAATTCTACTGCAAAGTCTGTTCTCTAGCGTGTAACACATTTCTAAACTCATAAACATACAAGACTCAAGGGAGATATTTCGTGTTTTATGAGAAAGTCATCAAAATTGGAACATATACTATAGTTTATTTATGTTCAATGTCAGTTACCGGTAGCCCTCAAAATCGATAGCTGACTTAATCTACAGTTACAGAATACCTCCTATTTTAATGGCCGCTACATTTACTCATAAACGTAGGCTATAAAGGTGCCAGTTGATGTTTTTTTACGACAAGTAAATCCAATATCTTTCCAAAGGAACGAGTTTTACGTGCTATATTTATACATATAGAATATAATCTGATATTTTATGTTATTTTTGTGCATCGTATAATCCAACTGGGTATTACTAACTAACCAATTAAAGCACGCTAATTAAGTCGGCATATGTGTGCTTCTATAAGCTTTCCTGTACAGCTTTAATAAATGTAATTGTAGAGAAAAGACGCGAAATAAGAAAAAATGATCGTTCTTGAAAGAATTCTGGCTTGTTTTATAAAATATTTAAATCTACGGTACATCAATGGGGAGAGGATTTCAAGATGTGAAACATCTTGGGAAATTCTGATAAAATTTTGAATTATAGAGGAAAACTTGGCATTAATTTAAAAGCTGCATTATCATATTTTGCGTTATAATTCAACGTTTATTAATTAGTAATGATCGTTTTCCGGAAAATCTATGAAAACTTAAAGTATTCACAAGTGGATTTTCGGTATAAATTTAAAGACGGAAACCCGTTCTTTGTTTCAAATCGCAAACAAATGGCTAGACACCGAACTATCCAACTGTTATAATTTATTTCGTAACAGAATATACGGCTTAGAGCCACTTTAATCGTCTTTACTGTGAGTTTAATAATGGAGAGATTTTATTTAATAAAACTTTATTGTCCGTTTGTATTAAGTCAAAACCCTCCAATAAATTAATGTCAAAACTAAACGATCAATTTTGTAATAAATGAGACTCTCAGGACTATCAATTAGTTGCAAAATTTCAAAGTTTCAACTTGACGGTCTGTTATCAAATTTCCGCTGTATTTAATACAAGATTTTTTAATAGAAACGCTCAAAATGAGAAAATACTCGATGAAATGAGGATTTATTTTTATATTTTCATTATCGTTTTAAATTTATTCCGCCGACTAGGAAAAGTTAGATTTGATACGAAATATTTCTTTTTGATTATCTGAATGGAAAATTACAATATTGTAAGACTTGCAAATTTATTTCGCAGCAACTAGGAAAGTTTAGATCGACTTGAGGGATTGTTTAAACTACTAAACAATACACGATTAATTTTCGTAATAAATAAAACTGTAGAGATTTGATGTAAAAGTTGATCATCTAAGTGGAAAATTGCACTAATAAAACAGATAATGTAAAAGTTTCCAACTAGGATTAATATTCTAAAGATATAATCCAGTAAATCCATTTTTACAACATATTATGGTAATAATGGAAATTTTAAAATTCATGAAATAACATTTCAAAACCCTATTACATATATTGCAGAATAATCGATTCATTTTTGTTAATTTAATATTTCCGCTTCAATGCTTTTTATTTACTATGAAAATGAGGAAAATTCAACAGAACATTGCCAAATTTTCATATTAATTGTCCCATAATAGATTTATTTCAATACTGATTTATAAGGGTAGATACTACGCAACTAAATTTACGCCCTATATAATCGAATTGTTGATTAGATCCTCAACTGGATGGCACGGTTTTCTGATTCGACAACAAGTTGATGAGTTACTGGCTAATATTCTCAAGGCGCAGTCTTAAACCGCAATGCTCCTTTATAGAGGAGGCTCCAACTCATGGCCACGGGTAAAAACCTCTAAAAATCCATCATAACAAACTATACTTTACGACCATAATCTCGAATCGATTTCATCATTGTGTCCAACGAAATGAAAATTTATTTTTCACAGAAGGGACATGCATCGAAATTTCTTGGACAATGGAAGAGTCAAATACAGCCGGTGCCACTAATTTAACTCAACCCTTAAACAAATCGGAATAATTTCAACATTTCGGGATCGTATTCGGATTTGATAGCACTTGAAGAACCGACAAAATTGCTGAAATCGCCTAAATTTAAAACAAATCCACCCACATTGTGTGTTTCTTTATTCGAATTGAGGGTGAATCGAATAAATGAGTAAAGACGCAGGTTCGTTATCGAAGGCATACAATCAGGAATAATTGGAGGTCAATAGAGAATTTGATTCGATACAAACGGTCAACAAATGAGCAATTATTCGTCTAAAAATCTGAAGATCTTCAGATTTTCCGAATTGTTTAATTTCTGTGGAAAATTATGGAAAATACAATACCCCTTAGAAATCTCCATCATTTATTTAGTAAAAAACTCAAATTACCTTTGAGAATGGTTAGTTACTTTGAACCCTTATTTTAGTCTGAAATTTGGTTCGATTTATTTAATTTATGTAAAAAAATGTGAAATTTGGTAGTTTATTTGTAAGGTCTCGCAAAATTATTACTCTTCATCGACTTCTTAATAAGCTTCAGACTTCTATTTTTGTAGCCCTCGAGAGACTACTTTACAAAAACCCTGAAATCTCGTTAGAATCTACGATAGTTAATATGAATCACACTGAAACTAGCCAAGATAGAATAACGAAATTATGGAATTTGTAAATTATCTGAATTATGTAAATATTTAGAAAGTATCAACGAATCACTGAATTATCAAATAAAGTGCTTTAATGTTTCAATATTACCTGGAACGTTGGTGTTTTAGTTGAATCAACAAAACTGGTACTGGGATTAGTTATCAAAACACAAACAAATCTAATGAAACTGATTTTCTCACAACAATTTTCCAGTTATTGTTAGATTCAGGAAAATGCATGTTGAGCCAATCTCAGTGTTGGGGTTAATTTTCTAGATTATAATCACCTTCAACGGGGATGATAATCAAATCAAGAGATTAGTTACCTTCTAACACATTAAAGAGATTCGATTCGAGATGATTACTGCGTCTGGATTTGTACACGAATTGAAATGTTTTTCAGGGCACGTACTAGTAATTCTACAACGCGAAAAACAATTAAAAATCTCGTTAGTTAGTCCATATTTTGTTAGAAATAACATTGGCAACTGCCATAAATCAATGTCGTTTTGTTTAGTCGATTTCGAATGTTCTATATTGATGATTTGTTATTTGAAATCGTCAAATTTCCAAAATTCCATATCAATTCCTGATCGAGCGGTATTTTATAAAACGAACAAAAACTTCAACTACACAGGCAAATTTTCGTTTGGTCTGTTTATCGATAAACTAATCACAACATTGTGTAGCTGCCAGTCAGAAAAGATTAGTGATAGTTCACGTCAAATACAATGCCAATAGATGGGAAACACCTCCATTGAGAGAAGATAAATGTTCCCAATCGAGTACATAGTGTTTCTGTTTTTTTTTTTTATAATTGTTTGGATTATTATGGAGAGCACGTTCAAAGTTTTGATCGAGAAAGTGCAAACAATGCAGCTCTGCATAATGGAATTATGCAAACCGTCTTGAGGTTTTCATTTAATTCGATTAAAAGCCAGAATGCGGATGTGAATTAGCTAACGATAGCTGATAAATTTCTCAATAAACGTGCAATATTAAATCTAAAATAAGCCACAAGTCGATTCGAAAATTGAGATCAACGCGCACCTAATATTGTTTAAATGCAATTTGTTACTTGATAACAGTTGTTAATGTAACTCGATTAGGATGACAGCAATTAGTGCACAACTAGGAAATTCATAATTTAATTGCATAACTCTCTGTACAAATTAATATTCACACAACACTACAGTTTGAAAATCTGTAGTGTAATGAACCTCTTTACGATACAGTTTCAAGTCAGAAAATTTAAAAAATCTTCGTTTTCATCACTGGATCCTAAATAAAATAGCAAAATAAATGTATCTAAAATATCACATTCACCTCTATATCTCTCCCGACTTTCTTCACATTGTCTCCTCTCATAAATCAGCGAACAATAAACCCTCTCTATAGTTGAGGCATCCTGTATATGATGGATTTCGAACACATTGTTTGTTTTTCCGATAAAGCTCTAAGCTATTCAGAAGTTTAGAAAATGCCAGAATTTTTATTGGAAAATAATCTGAATATAATAAACAGGATTTCGTGGCTGTCTCAAAGTATTTTTTTAAAAATACGACACAAAAAATGGTGCTGGCGAAAATTGAAGAAAATTCCCCGAAACAATTTAAATGAACAAATTTGCGTTAGAAAATTGAAACTTTACAGATTATAATTACGGAAATGTCACATTTGTTGTTATTAGACCATTCCAAACAATTCATTAGAAAATTACAAAAAGTTAATTAGATTAACGCAATTATTCCAATTTACAATGAGCACTTCAGAAATTGCAACCATTGTTGAGAACTAACAGTTGTTCCATATGGAAAACTTTTAAAGGCGCACTAGACGAGTAATAAAGAGCTTGTTTCGCGGCCTAAGAGAACTATACCACAAAAAATGGAACTTTGTACGATAAAACCTCGCTACCATTCTCGTTATACCCTCTTAATTTCAACGTAAAAAAAGAAATCTCCAATTTTACTAAATGAATAAATACATTCGTTGCAACTTCAAACGAAAAAAACAGTATCCACATCCCATAAAGGGAAGATCTACCTATACGAATTTAAATGTAATCCATTAGCTCTTCAACAAAAGACCGTAATTGTTCAACCGTGTTCTTACAACAAACAATGCTCTTTTCCTGTTTGTAGCATTTTATTATTATTTTAAATGTCATTAATTTCAGATCCATTAATTATACTCTTGCATATTTTGATAATATTCCCAAATATTTCACAATTAATACACTCAATGTTTAATTAATAGATGATCCTTTCGTCTATATCATCATTCAACTGTAGTATGATCAGATTATTGATCTTAACAGTTTCATTATACTCGTAATTGTTATAAACTATAAAAAATTACCCTCTAGTCTCTTTTTACAAGCAACAAAGACCATTTAAATT